>PVJO010000202.1:0-287819 GCA_004026905.1 Hystrix cristata
TGTGTAGTATCTTTTTGTGACTTCCTCTTTAGTAGAGTTTTCCTACATATCTTAGAGTGAATAAAAAAATCATAAGCACTGTGTGTGAGATAGAATTTGAATACGTAATTCAGAAAAGAGATTTGCCTAACAGAAGGAAAGCTAGGCTGAGGGTGAGGAAATCTGAGTTCTGCTCTGGCCTTGGGCTTTGCTTGGTCTTTTTACAGCCTAAGCTCTGTATCCCTAGCCCATCTTCCCACACATGTCCATATAGTGCCAAAGGTCAATCATGCATTCTCAGGCACCAGAGAGATGTGGACGCAGGCTATCACACAGACCACTTGGGTTCAAATCCAACTCTACCTCCTACTTGCTGTCTTCATACAAATCACCCTTTCCAGACCTTGTACGATGAGGGATTTGGGTTATGTGGTCTCTGAAACCCTTTCTAGCACCAACTTAGGCACAAAGAGAAATAGTGTGAAGGTTAAATAAGAGAAAACTCTTGACCCTGCTTGCTTAGATTGCTTTTATTATACTTGTTTCTCCATCCGTATAATGGGAATGTAATAGTTTTGTCTTGTTGGAATTTTACGTGAAAATCAACTACAGCGGTAGATGTGAAATGCCCAGAATATGGCCTGGCACACAGTAAGGCCTCAACAGATATTAGCCTTTATTAATACAATCTTCCTTGTCCACAGAGAAGTAGTAGGACCTTGAGCAAAAGGAATCACAGCCATGTAGATGCCTTTTTAAAAATATGTGGTTCCACACTCCATTATACAGTTGAGAGAAACTCTGTGTTCCATACTTTTCATTAACTTCCTCTTCCTTATCTCCACTGTAAGGCTCCCACTGTCCTCAATTCACTCCAAAGATGTTCAGTTCCCTTTTCAATCTACCATCCGGGTCTGTTGTTTTGCTAACATAGTTCCTTGTGTTGGAACTTTCCACTTGAGTGCATTGTAGCAATAATCATACTGAGGGTGGCAACATTCAGATGTAGCTCATGAGCAGAAGCATTCTGAAATTAAGTTCTCTCCTCCAAGAATCACGCTCAGAAATTACTTACAAGAGTATAGAAGATGAAGAAAGTTTTGAATCCCAGAAGTTCAAAGTTACATTTCTATCTAATTCTTTATTTTCAGCTGTTTTGTCCTTTTAAGTTATACACTACTAAAAAAATCAAACAACTCTGCTTTCATGAAGTAATATTCTATAAAGGGAAAAAGTTTACCATGATGGCTGGAAAATATACCTTTTGGGAAGAAAATGGGAAGCCTATTGAAGCATAAATAAAAATGGGCAATGATTCTTTATTTCGCTTCAGAAGCCCTTGTTGAATGCCTACCATGTGCTAGTCACTTAGACAATAAGACACCAGGATAGGTGAGCCTCATGTCTGCATAGAAAAATGCGATATGTATTTTTTGAGAAAACAGAACTTGTTTGTGTCTCCTTGTGCTTATTTTAGAATTTAGTGATATTTTCTTTTGCATTACACGCTGGGAAGGCTGCATAATTGTTTCACCGATTGAGTCCCCAAGCATTTTAACTGCATCCTACCCAGTAGAATGGTACAGAGCAGGATAGCTATGGCTCTGGAGAGGAAAGTCGTCAAGAAGGAGGTAGCAGTTGAGATGTCTCAAATGACAAATTGAAGTTTACCTGCTTGGTGATGCGAATGGAGAAGGGCAGGGAATTGTAACAGAGAACACAGTGCAGTTTTGGAAAACTGAAAAAGTGTGTACAGACTCTTCAGTAACTGTATTACTGTGATTTGGCTCACGTAGGCTGGAGCACATGACACCTCTCCAGAGAAGAGGGGAGGGTAAGTGGGCTTCAGGTCGGTCACCAAAGGTCTCGTCTGCTTGCTGAGATCCAAACTCAACATGTAAATGACAACGTGTCTATCATTGAACTGAGAGCAACTCCAACTCTCAAGGAGATTCTGGGGAGATTTGAGTACACCGGCTTAGCTTGCAGACGCAGGACCAAGGCTTGTCTGCACCATCTCACCTTCCCACACAATACGCCTGGTCATTTGAAGGAGGCTGTTATTGGCTGAGATCATAAATGGCCAAGGTGACTCACAAAGAACATTATTTTTTCTTTGCTATGAACTCATCTTCCCACACAGAGAAAACCATATTTGTTCAGAATCAAATTGAAAATCAGACTTTTTGCCACAGGCAATTCCCCAAACATCCCTATTAGTTTCAGATGTTTTATTCCCTGTGAAAATGCCTTTTGTCTACCTGGAGCGCCTGTTCTAGTCCAAACCTAAAATTAATAATAGTGAGTACATTTTTTAAGATATTTCATTCTCAAAATCACACACATGTACTCAAACAATTGTTGATTTGCTTCTCATTGAGATGCTAGCAATTGTGCCTCTTATTGTTTCAAATGTCACTGAGTCATGGCCTTACTATTGGTAACTACATCACAAATTTCAACACAGTTCTTATTCTGAAGTGTTTGAGTGAAAGGCAAGGCTAAATCTTGTTCAACTAAACCATACTTTTTTGAAAGAAAAAACAAAAATGCATTTGAATTTCAGAGAATCAATCAGAAATTGACTTGTGAAATATAAATCATTTCCTGGCCTTTGTCTCACAGGCAGTAGGAAATGCTGACTAACTCCTCAAGAATAAGGGTATGGTTATTGTTATTCTTGTTTTGTGACTGAAACACTAAAGCATAAATTAGTTCTTCTGGTAAACCCACTCAGGCGTAGATAGCAACTTTTATATCTCAATAACTCAGAGATAGTTGCAATGTAACCTTTGTTCATTTTTCCTCTTACTCCACCATTCATGTAATATGTCTTTTTTCTTCTTCTCCCTTTATCTCCTTTAATTTTCAATGTCATGCCCATTTTCCCTCTCCTTGGCATTCATATGAATGTGTTTTGTGTTCTGATTATTTTTTGATAAAAACTCCTGAATATATTCTCTCATTTCTTTCACAGTACCAATTCTAGCCCTCCTATTCTGCCTTATGTCATTCTGGATCCTTCTTGGACAATTCAGCCTACTTACTCACTAATCCCTCTTTTTGGCTATCTGTAGTTTTCTCTTGCCTTCTTACTCTCTAATTCATACTGGGTTTTCTTTTTTAGAAGAATTGAAACAATCCATTCTTGTTATATTAATCATTTCCCCTTCTTGTAGTTTGTAAATTTATCCCTTCAAATATTTATTGAATGTGTATTCTGGAGGACCCTCTGCTCGATATTGCAACAAACCGTAGGCATCACAACACAGAAGACGATTCAGCTAGGGTGAATATTTAGAGATCCAGTCTGAGTTTTTATCACCTCAGCTAGTAGCCACTATTCTCAGTAGCCACAGGAGGCCGGGAAGAAGAACAACGGCAGTGACTCCTCCTGTGTGTATCTCTTCAGGGTGGCCTCACTGTCCCAGAGTGGGACTGCTGGAAAGGTTTCAGTGACACAACACAATGAGGAAGTCTTAAGAGTTTTGAGTACACACAGGACCTGGAAAACATACCCAAGGGCCAGACACACAAAGGTCAGGCAGTACAGGCTGCAAGAAGTGAGGGTGGCAACCCGTAGCATGTATTGTGGAATAGGGTGCCTGAAGTTCACAGACAAGTGTCTGAATAGTCCACTTAAAGAAAGCAGCAGTGCACCAGACAGGAGGGGTGCCTTGAAATTCTTACTTCTGACCATTAGATCCAGCATTTGGATGTGATGCCAAACTGGAAACTGTCAAAGGCCCTGGTTCTAGCATGAGAAAGTTAAGCTTAGATTAAAATTGCATGCCGAGGCATCATGAAATTATAAGCATTCACTATGCCCAGCTCATAGAAGATATTAAATGCCATTAGAAAGATGTCAAGTTTAACATTTTGTAGGAGTGATATAGGTTTTTAGAAGGAAATATAATTGTGTATGAGTTTTAGAAATATAGTTTCATCTACGTTGTTTTATGGGAACTTATCAGCTTAAAGAGATATTGGAACATAATAAAATTCTGAGCATTTCAAGGGATTTGTCCGTGAGTTTTTCATTTCTGGTCAGCGATACCCTGCATCGTCCAGGGCACAATGTAGTGCCTCGGTACATATTTTGTTGTTGTCACTGTTGCGTTATTGTTGTTTTTTAAAATGAACTAGAAGGGTATAGCTAATTATGTGAGCATTATAACTAACTGCTACTAATCACAAAAATATAATAATAGGCACCAGATTAGGCCTTCTTCCCAAAGTAACTGTAAACCTGGACAAAAATACTTAACTATTTGCAAGACATTGGACATCAAGCAATGAAAGAGAGTTATGACTAAGAAACAAAGAATTGAGCTTTATGATTACCACTCTACTGCCTAGACTAAATTTTTGAGCCAGAGTGGATGGAAGAGAACTCAGATGAATCCCAGCAGTCACCATGATTTGAAGGTATAAAGCTGGCAGTACAAGAAGATCAAGGAAGCTAGAGTCACTAAAGCAGAATGCCAGAGAGGAGAAACCTACTCAGGATGAGAACCTCGGAAACATGTGGAATATCACTTCATGTCTCTTGATCAGTGTGTATGTTTGAGGAACTACTCGGGGACAAAGAGAAAAACCAGCCAAGCAAAACTGACCTAGAAGTGATAAAAATGATAAAAGTAGTAGATAAGGATAGCATTTCTGCAGCTGTGTTCTTTATGTCTTCAAAGCTAGGGGAAACTGCAAATACATAAAGCAAAAGTATAGAAGATATAAAAGCAGAAACATTGTAATTATAGTGATGAAAATCAATATTTCAGCCAAAAATTTACTAAATAAAATTAATATCAGATTAAATACTACTAAAGAAAAGAATAGTGAACTTGAAGATACTGCATAGAAATTTCTCCAACTGTAAAAAGAGAATAAACGACTGAAAAAGAAGAAAACGGGATCAGTTAGCTATGGGGTGATCACAAGCTGCCTAATACACAAAGAACAAATAATTGAATGATAGATTTAAACCCAAACACATGAATAATGAAATTATATGCTATTTTATTTGATAAAAAGCAAGAATCAAATACATACTACTGGTACCTATGAGAAACCTAGTGTAAGTAAAAGATAGAAATAGACTAAAAGCAGAAAGGTGGAAAAGACACATCATATTAGCCATAATTAAAAGGAAGACTCCATTAAATGGCCATATGGCTATTCAACTGTCAACAAAGTATCTAACAGGGCAAAGAATATTACTTGGATCAAAAATTACTTCATAATGACGTATAGTCATTTAATTATTAGGAAATAATGATCCTTAACTTCAGAATACAGGAAGCCAAAACTGACAGAACTGCAAGGGAAAATAGATACTATAATAATTATAGTAAAAAATTCAACAGCTTTCTGAGTAAGTTCTAGAACGTCAATAAGGACATAGGAGATTTAAAGAATGGTACCTAGTAACGGCATAAATGCCATTTGCAGAATATGCTGTCCCAAACTAACAATTTACACATTATTTTCAACTACACATGAAGCATTTATCAAGGCTGATCTTGATTTCATCTACATAACAGGTTCAAATAAATCAAAAGGGATTTAGTTCATAGAATATATGTTCTCTAACTACATGGAATTAAATAAAAATAAAAATTGACAATTACCTTGAAAAATCTTTAAAATATTTGGAAATGAAATGGCATATTTGTAAATAACTTACAAGATAAAGAAGACATCAACAGGAAAATTAGAAAATACTTTTAACTACATAGGAATAAAAAGCACTCAGAAACTTGTGTGAGATGTAAGTTAAGCAATATTGAGAAATTTTGGTACTGAGTACCTCTTCTAGAAATGATGAAAGGTTTCAAATCACTGTCTCAGCCTCCACTTCAGGCAGCTAATGAGAAGAATGGAAATAAAAAATGCCAGAATATAATAAATAAAACAGAAAAGAGAACCATTTTAAAAATAATCAACTGCCACCCAGAATGATTAGAAAAGAAAGAAAACAAATTATCATGATCAGGAAAGAGTGAGGTGACATTATTACAGAGTCTACAGATAAGAAACATAAAAGAATTTAAAGAACAATTTTGTACCAAAACACTTGACCATTGAGATGAAAGGTTTGGAAAGTTTTGCTGATAAATTCTGCTTTGGATTTAAGGGAGACGTGCTAGCAATTCTATAGAAACTTACAGAGTATCGTAGAGGAAGGAATACAGATTTCCCAGCTTGCTCTGAGGCTGACATTATCCTGACACCAAAGCCAAAGGCATGACAAGAAAAGTTGACTACAGACTGTTATCTTTTTTATGATAAACACAAAATTTTAAATAGAAAAATTCACATAGAATATATAAAAAAAGTAATGCATAATGTCCAAGTGGGGATTATCCCAGTAATGAAAGATTGTTTTAACACTTGAACATCAGTTAGTGCAATTCATGCTAACAAACTGCAAAGAAAAGACATTGATTATGTTGATAGATAATAAAAAAACATATTTGATAAAGTATAAGATGCAGACCTGATTAATAATAATATTAATACTCCCTGCAAATTAGGAATGGAAGCAATATATCTCAACCAGATTAGAACAAAACCAAAAGATTCTAACCTTGTGATTAATGGTGAGATATTGAATGGTTCTCACCAAAGATCAGAAACCAGAGTTTCCATTCACAGTACTCGTATTTAGTGTAATACTGAAGATACTGAGCAGCAAAACAGGAAATGTCATAAAAGGAATCCATTAAAAAAAAAGAAATAATGCTTTCCTTATTCTTTAATAATATGAGTATCTATGTGGAAAATCCTGTGACATTTACAAAAAAGTTGCCCAAACAAATAAATGATTTTACCAAAATAGAAGCATGTAACATAAATATGCAAAAATTGATTATATTTTTTGTATTAACAATAAATACTAAGTAATTGAAATTTAAAAAAAACACCTTTTGTAATAATACACTGAGAAAAGTGGATCACTGATGATATGAGTTAAAGAAGAGAAAAAGAATTGAACATGTTCACGGACAAAAAGACTCAATATTGTTAAGTTGTTAATTCTCCCCAAGTTATTCAATGTAAAAATTATGATTCAAACAGTCATATAGAAATGCCTAAGCACTAGAATAGACCAAACAACTTTGAAAAGGAAGAACAAAATTGAAGGAATATACTACTGACTTCAAGAATTACTTTAAACCTAAAATAATCCGAATGGTGTGGTGCAAGACCCAGATTTATAAATAAATTAATAGGACAGAATGGTTAATACTGAAATAAACCTACACATGTGTTGTCAATGATTATCAACAAAGTTCTAAGGCAATTAAGTGAGGAAAAAAGAGTCCTATCAACAAATGCTTTTGGAACAAATAGATATCCCTATGCAAAATGAACAAACAAAACAAAAAACTTCAATCCGCATCTCAGATCATGTATAATTAATAGCTAAAAATGGATCATAGCCTTAAATGTGAAGTCTAAAACTTTATAGCTTTTAGAAGAAAATACCAGAGAACATTTTTTTGATCTTAGAAGATTAGGCAAACATATCTTAAATAGGGCACTAAAAGCACAACCCAGAAAAGAAAGAATCAACGAATAGAACTTTAATCAAAATCACAAACTTCTCTTTGAAAGACACAATTAAGTGGGAAAACCTACAGATCAGCATAAAACTTTTATAGGTCACATATTTGATGATGGATTCATTTTCAGAATCTACCAAAAAAACTTAAATTTTATTAATACCAAATAGAAGAATAAGATGGAGCAAATATTCAAATAGGTACTGCATCAAAATGACATCTGGATAGCAAGGATATGAACTTATTAATAGAATGCTTAATGTCATTAGTCTTTAGGGATGTAAAAATCCAAGTGACTGTGGATTCTGAAAGGTCTGAGATACTACTTTACCTACATGCTAACAACATGGCCTGTTTCAAGGGTCTCAACAGAAGACACAAGGTTGAGTGAGAGGTGAAGCCTCCAAAGGCAGTGACTTTTATTCCTCAAGGTAAAGAATAACAGCAGGAATAGTACATTTGTTCAGTTCCTCTTGCTGTATGTGCCACAGAGTGGTGAGGTGGGGACCGGCAGATGCTTCACATGCAATTCGTTTAAATTATAACTGAAAAGATCTGAACTTGGGGAACTTGAATCGTTGTACTCAACATTGTTGTACTCTCAAACGTTGTACTCTCAATCATTGACAAAGTGAGCTTGTATCTATTCTTCAAGCCTCTCGGCTATGCAAACATTGTTAGCAGCCAGCCCATACTTAAAGAGTAGTCAGTGATTCTTCTTCCAAGATGTTTAGAAACACAAGAGAGAGTCATAAGAGAGTAAGACTTTCCAGCAATGGTCTTTCCATAGAAACATCAAATTGAACAGCTGTCCATGCATGAAATTACCTTCACAAGAGCTAAGAAAACCAGACAAGGAATTATAGTACCTGACCTTAGTAATAAGAAAAGAGGTGTTTAAAAAAGCAGGAAGGAAAGAGCTGCTCATCCCTCTCCCAACTCCAAGCAATGATGGATCCTCAAGAGAGATGCCTCCCACTTAGGAGGGAATTAAATTCAGGCCTTAGACTTGGAATCCAGTACCAGGCCCAGCACTGAAATCCAAGATTGCACAAAGCCCTATGGCTCCTGGCCCCAGGCCAGCGACCAGACTGGGCCACTGAACTTGTATTAGACTCTGAACTTGTAAAAGACACTGACTCTGAACTTGTATTAGACACTGAACTTGTAAGAGTCTCTGTACCATCTGTTCCCCTACTTTGGGTAGCAGAGTGTACACAAAGACTTCATTCACTGGAGGGGTGGGAGGTGGTAGTAGAATGAGAAAACAATCAAAGGATGCTATTTTGAATTCAAAAATCCAGTACTGTGTAGATCCCAGTGACCTCCGTCTCCACACCAGTGCCCACGGATGAAGCCTTTGGACTTGTCTTGGTCCCAAGGGAAGGCTTAAAGCCCTACTCAAGCTGACTTATATTCCAGTCAGCATCATCTGTGGCTAGTTGCAGTGGTTCTGGGCCGTGAACACACTGCAGAAGTAGTTGGGTCATAGCGGTGTGAGCCCTGGTTCCTCCTTTGAGCTACACAGGTCTCAGAGGGCTGTGGGTTTGAGCATGACCCAGTGTCACAGCAATGGTAACCATACAACTGCCCACCTCACCCTTCTCACAATGCTAGGCAGCACAACACAGATAGTCATTGTCTAAATAGCACATAGGAATTTCCCGATTTGCATGAAGAAAAGAGTTGGGGCCAAGCTGCTGGATGCAGTGAAGCCTAGTGCCCACAAGAATCCCGTGGCTCCTGGCCACGGGCTAGTGAGTATGGAATTAATAAACCTGTTTGGCTATGAGCTGGATGTAAAATCAGTATACAAACATCAGTAGGATTTCTAGAATGAATTATCTGGAAAAGAAATCGAGAAAACAATACCATTCAAATAGTTACAAATAAAATAAAATACCAAGGAATAATGTTATTCACAGAGGTGAAAAATCTTTACACTGAAAATTAAAACGCTGATCCAAAACACTGAAGAGGATGAAAATGTGGAAATATATCTTATGTCTTTGAATTGGAAAAAACCAAAATTGTTAAAATGTCATACCACCCAAAGCAATTTATAGATTAAATGTAGTTCTATCAAAATACCAACAACATTCTTTACAGAAATGGAAAAAATTCCTAAAATTTATATGGACCCACAAATGACTCCATCTATCCAGAGCAATCTTGAGCAAAGAACACAAATCAAGAGGCACTTTATCACCTGAATTTAAAATATACTACAAAGCGGTTGTAATAAAACAGCATGGTAAAGGCATAAAATAGACACAGAAACCAATGGAACAGAATAGACAGTGTGTGAGTAAACCCATGCAACTACAGCCAACTGATCTTCAACAGAAGTATTAAGAATAGCATTAACAAAAGGACAGTCTCTTCAATAAATGATGCTGGGAAAACTGGGTGTCCACATACAGAAGAACATTAGACCTCCATCTCTCACCATTTCCAAAGTCAACTCAATATGAATTGAAGTCTTATAAACTGAAGACCCAAAGCTATAAAACTACTAGAAGAAAACATAAAGGAAGCATTTTCGGACATTAGATTGGACAGACATTTTTTAGGTAACACTCCAAAAGACAGGAAACAAAACCAAAAATGAACAAATGAGATTACATCATAATAAAACCTCCCGTGTGGCTGTGGCAAAGAAAACGATCAACGAAGTGTAGAGACAACTTACAGAATTGTAGAAAATACTTGGAAAAAAATACTTATGACAAAGGACAAAATGTGAACATATAAGGAAATGGCAAAAAATGGCCAAAAATATAAATAACTTATTTTAAAATAGGCAATAGTCCTAAATAGATATATATGAAAAGAAGACAAACAAACAGTCGACAGGCACATGAAGAAATGCTCAGCATCACCAGTGATCAAGAAATTTCAAATGAGAACACACTGAGATATTACCTCACTCTACTTTGATGGGCTGTTATCAGACAGAGAAAAGATAGCAAGAGGTGATGATGACGTGGAGAAAGAAAAGAGAACACCATTTGGGTGAATGTAAATTAGTACAGACATTATGGAAAACAGTATGGACAGTCCTCAAAAGTTTAAAAATAAAATGACCATATGATCCAGCAATCACACTACCGGCTCTATTTCCTAAAAGAATGAACTCAGTATATTAACAGAGACATCTACACGTCCGTGTTTATGGAAACATCAGTGTCAGGGTCAGGGAATTAAAGAGGTTTTTTTTCCCCCAAAGAAGGCACAAGGGATAAGAAGGGAAGAGAGGAAGAGACAGGAAAAGTGGAGGAATGCCAGTATTTATTGCACATTTTTTCTGCTGTAAGTAACACTATTACTATTTACTAATGAGAGAAAAAAAAAAAAACACAGATCAAGAGAGGTTGGGCAACTAATGATGCACAATCACAGAGCAAGTGTAGAGCCTGCCTTCAAATGCAGGTCTAATAGCACAGTCCACGCCCTTTCCATTACTCACCACTGGCTGATAAGCTAAAGAGCAAGAGGAGTCAGGCAGGCGGAGAGATGGAAGGTCAGCTAAGACACAAACACTGAAGTCTAAGGCACTTAAATTGATGGACTTGGGCCTGAAGGGAAGTTTCACGCTGTGGCTGCCCATACAATCGCTACATAAGAGTGGAGGCAGCTAACTGGAGAGGTGAGGAAGGCCTGGAGCCCTGGGCCACTCACACAGATATTTCAGAGTCAGAGTAGAAGAGTGGAAAAGAGAGGAGGAGAGATGACCAAAGGGAGAAACACTGACTGAGAAAGGTCCTCCTATCTGTTGCCTCAAACTCGGCAAAATGATCCCCATCATGATTCTATGTGCTTTCTCCCCATTTGGTTTTAGAGGAGATTAAAAAAAAATTCTTTTTTTAAAAAAAATTTTATTTTAATGGTACATTTTAGATGTATATAGTGATAACATTCATCATAGGGGATTTGTACCTGTACATGATATATCTCGTTGCTTCTTTTTTTCCCATTCCCCTCCCTTCCCTTCACCCCCTCCTCCCTCCTTATTTACAAAAGCTTTGTTTCCATTTCTTCCTTCCATTTCTGATTTCTCTTGTCCCTCCATTCCTTTCCCCTTCCCCCTGCCTTGTTCCCTTTCCCATTTGGACATTTTCTTCCCTTGAAAAGTCTTTTCTTTAAATCAAGTCATAACTTACAAGCCTTATGTTTCATTACAGGATTTTTTGTGAGGAAAAAAACATAGAACTAAACAAAGAAGGCACCTCTCCCATTCCATTTGTATTATCATACAAGACTGATTTGCTCTGTGAATTCTGACCTCTTATCCTGACCTGATTTTAACACTGCACTGAAAAATACTGACTATGAAATAATAGTCAATTAAGTCAGGAGATCTCTTGCCTGTATTGAGGAAAAAACAATCGCTAGCTGGTCTGACAAACCCGCTGTTCTGTGTACTGTGTGGAAGAGGAAAAGATGTCTCCTGAGGGTGGGGAAGGTGTATCCTGTGTGTGTCTGTGCATCTGAAGTAATAATAAAGGCTCTGAGCAGGTGTATTTTCAAATCCTAGATCCTTCAAAGGCTCCATTATTACTGGGTTCCTGAAACAGAGCTGTGGTAGAACTCAGGGCATATGAGGAAAAATCGAAAATACTATGACTCATACTGCCTGTACTGCTTAATTTACTTGAATTTCACAGTCTACTTATGCTAATAAAAGTCCCTGAAAATCCATTTGCATAGTGTGCACCCACAGGTCTTTGAAATAGATAGAGAAAAACTGTCTAACAGTTGCTATACATAGATCCCCTATTGTTTAATTATTTAGACGACTGCTATTTAATTGCAATTCAAATGGATCATCTCTTACACGTTCAATTTTTAAGATAGAAAGGCACTTTTAGTTTAATGAGGTCCAAAAATAAAATTTATTCAATTATCTTGATAAGTGTCTTATCTAATTAACTAAGTATCTGGGGCTGCTAGTGAAGAATATTAGCTTTTGTTGCATGCTTTATTCTTGATAAAGGTTATACTTTATTAAGAACTCTTTTATAATATTTAAGTGCCCACTATATTCCAGGTAATTATATGTTATTTTATTCTTACAATGACCTTATAGGATAGGTATTATTATTATCATCATCATCATTTTAAAGATGAGAACGCTAAAGTTCAGGGAGGTCAAACTACTTGTTCTCATAATCAGTAAGTGGTAAAGCTATGATTTATGTGTATACCTAAAAGGAGGTCAAATTAAAATACAAGCAGAAATTTAGTATATGCTCTACATTGCATAGTTTATTCTAATAACAATATTTATATAACTTACACTTAAATTCTTGTTATGTTTTAAACATTAGATACAAAGTATTTTTGCAATGATTTGATGACATGGCTGCCACTTGTGACAAATGAAGAAACTGAACCAGAATTGTCCCAAGTCAGTCAGTAAAGGTGCCAGGTCTGCTCATTTCTCTTACCCACTATGTTAGTTACTTTTCTAGTGCCAATGGTTTGCAGAAGAGCAGATTTAATACAAGACATTTACAAGTTACAACATTCACACACACAAGCCAAATTCGGGAAGAGTACAGAATGTCTATCTCTGCACCATAGACCCAAAAGACCCAATCAAGGGCTGGGAGCCCACAGCACTCTCCCATGTACATCCCATGTGCACTAGAAGTCTAAAGAAATCCTTACTGGAACCAGGATATGATGCTCAAGCAGAGATGAAGACCAGAGCTCTCTAAAGTGAACAGCAGCTATCGTCAATGATAGCAAGGTCCCAAGTTCCTTCTGCAATGAGAATAGCTGAGTTCCCTTCAGGAGAACCAGCCACAACAGCGCTTCTCCCAGGAAACAGCCGGTGACTATCTTCTGCTCCTGTTCTCCTTTATGTTGTGTCAGCAACAATCCTCAGGTGGATCCTCTACTCACGGAACCACACAGCTCAGTCCAGCTGGGCGTTCCTGCTCAAGTTGACCATATTAGTCCACCACACCCACTATTCCACCTGTTTAACTTCAGCATGACTACTATTGAACTCATCTATAGAAGTGTGGTTTGCCTCAGGAAAAAACAAAGATGGAGATATTTGGAAAGTTCCCTTGGTCAGTTTTTATTGGACTTTGTCTTGGCATAGCCAGAGAAAGAGGGTATATTTTACTAAGCATCCAAATTCTTAATATAGTGTCTTCGTCTTTGGGGATACTATAAGAAAACACCATTGAGAGTAGGGAGATTGTAAATCACAACAATTTCTCAAGGTTCAGGTGGCTTCGAAATTAAAATTCAAGGCACGGTCAGATTTGATGTCTGGGAAGGGTGTGCTGTCTTACACATGGTACTTTCTCTCTGGCCCCTCACAGGGTAAAAAGGAGGAGATGCACCCTTCTGCAGTTCCCTTTAGTAGAAGCACTAATCCCTGTCATCAGGGCGCCATTCCTATAATCTAATTACATCCAAGACTCCATATAGTGCCACTCACTTTGGTGATTAAATTCACAGTATATTAGTTTCTGGAGGTTGTAGACATTCAGACCACAGCATACACCACACTCCCTGCAGTGCCTCTTACGTCTGTTCTGTAAGCATCATTCCAACAAAATTTCATAATATATTCTTAAGTAGCCTACCTAGGGTAATTGTACAAATCAGTAATTAAGACTGTGAACTCTGAAACTTCAGTTGTAGTCATGTATTGAATACACATTCGGTATTCAAAACAAGACCTGAGATAGCCTATGTTTAAGTGTTCCATATAAATCAAATGTTTATCATTACTAGTATTCCATAAAATTCCTAGAGGAATGTCAAATGCAGCAGGAATCTGGATGAGGCACTGATGCATCTACCAAGACTCTTGTCCATAACTAAAAAATGTGTTTTGTATTCTGAGGAGTGAGGATAATATATAAACAATTTCTACAGTTTGGGGTGTGTGTGTGTGTGTGTGTGTGTGTGTGTGTGTGTGTGTGTGTGTGTGTTTGTGTGTTGTTTAGTCAGTGTCTCTTCCTTTGGGCTTCTTTCAATCTAAATTATTTGCTTTCAAATTTTACTTCCATGCTTCACCCAGTGGAAGCCTCCTTATTTCTCCTCTTACTTATTCCAATTTATTTTTTGAAATCAATCAAATCCTAATGTAGGTTACTAAAGTAGAGGGAGTGATTGATACAAACTAACCAGTTGCCTTGTAATCAAAATGCTGACTCTCAGAAATGTTCCTTGTCGTCCTGTGGTAATGCAGAGACCATTCGAATTCTGATACTTTCTCTGGAGGAGCAAGCATGCACGGATCTGCCTTTCCTGCCTAATCTGACCTTCTGAAAGTTCAAGCTCAGGGTTCTGCATGAAGCTACCCTAAAGAAAGATTTCCTGCTGGGGATCTAGCTCAGTGGTAAGAGTGCTTGCCTTGCAAACACAAGGCCCTGAGTTTGATCCCCAGTGCCAAAAAAAAAAAAAAAAGATTTCCATAGCATATTAATATGTTAGGTTACTCCTTTTGGCAGGGTGTAAATCAGACCCCTCTGTGCTATGTAGCAAACATGGAAGAATCGTATAGTCAGAGAATTTTCCTTCTGAAAAGAAGTTTCCTTTTGGAATCAGTCCTAATTTTAAGAGATCTTGGTCTATATATTAGTTAGGGTTCTCTAGAGGAACAGAATGAATCAGAAACCAAAATTTCTAATGGTAGTCTGAGGAGTCAGAGGCAGAAGAATCTAAAATGGCCATCTGCGTGCTGGAGAGCTGGAGGATCTGGCAGCAGTAAAAGACTGAAGGCTCAGACACTCACGGTGGAGTCACCAGGGCAAGTCTGTATTGGGAGGCCACAGAGTCTGCATTAGGAGGCTGAAGAAGTGAGAGAACATCCAAGGGCAATGGTGAAGAACGGGGCCCCCCAAAAGGGCTGCTTTCTTCTTCCTTCCCTTTTCATTTCACATAGGCTACACACCTATTCACTGGTGGCGCCCACCTCTGGGATAGGTCTTCTGCCCTCAGCTTGCTGGCCAAGAGAGAACAGAGTAAGAATATGTCAGCCTGCCACAGGCTCCAGGTATTGTCCCCTCTCACTTGAAGACTGTTGCTTTCAGTGGTTAGTGGCCAAAATTTGACTGAAGATAATTGTGAGGACCGCTGGTATTTTATCTGCTCTTGGCTCTAGGAAAAATAAAGAAAACAAAGATGATACTATTACGTAGAGAGGATTCTGACATGGCCATTAACCTAGGAAAGACCAAAAGTGGTGTGCCCTTCCTGATACTTCTGGTACAGTATGAATAATATGAAGTCAGTCTTAGCATGAATCATCACAGATCTATGAGGCATCCAATGTGCAGAAGGCTGTGGAACAGAAGAACTGATACTAAGGGTCACGCTAACGGCAGTCTTGGTTTCTGGTCATCTGGTTGTTGAGAGATGAATAACCACAAGAAGAGACCAGAAACAAGGTCCAGCCTCCTCTAGTCACATATGCCACTAGTGATGGTGGTAGGAAATAAGTAGGTCAGACCCTAGCAAAGAGTCTGGTCTTCTGAATAGGACTCTGGATGGGGGAAATCCAGGGTACAAGGCCATGTACAAAGACTAGGCCAATAAACAGCAACACATCCCATGTGAACCTAATTCTCCATCTACTGGGGATGGGTACAGCAAGACCAAAGCTAAATCATTCCAACTGGTAGTTTGAACCCATTAATTACAGTGGATCTCAATATTTAATAGCCACATAAATGGCCTGGTGATCTTGGTAAAATGCAGATTGTGATTTGGAAAGATGTTGCACTAGATTCATATTCTGCATTTCTAACAAGTTCCAAGATGAAGATGATGATAGTGCTGAGCTGAGGGTCACTGCTTGAGTAGCAAACTACTATCTATCTTGCTTGGGATTCACCAAGGAATAGGATGGGTGAGGGAGGAGTGAAGGAGACTGAAAAAACACATCAGTGCCTAGAATTCAAAGAGGCAGGGGAATGCAGAGGAGTGACAGGCAGCAACTCTCAGTCAGTGGCGGCCAGGGGCTTACAGAGTCCCAGGAGGTGAGGCTTTGGGACTACAGGGTCTGGAGCCCTCTCGCATTCTCTGGTCTCTTTGCATAATGATGGAGTCAAAGAAAGGGGCAAACAGAAGCCTGCTATCCTGGAGCAGCAGATTTGCTCTGAGATAACGAGTTCTCCATTGTGACAGAAGCAAAGACGGGACAGTGTTCCCAGTGCCATTTCTGACAAGCCAGTCCCTGTTCTGTTCTTGTCTCCATTACCAGACTTCCCCTTTACTGATGGTTAGACAAGGTGAAGGTTGGAGGTAGACCATAATCTTTTCATTGCAGAGGCTATCTTGAACTCAGGAAATAGAAAAACAAATCCTCCTAGCCAGGAAAAGCTGAGGACTTCAATGTAGTTTTCTCTGCCACATCAACCAACTGTCCACATTCTGCCCAACATATCAGAAATTCCCAGTGCCACGCTGCTACCATACTAAAGAGTAAAATGACAGCCTAAGGATAAAAATAAGTTTAAAAAAGTGAAAATAATAAGGCTCGTGTTCTAAACTGGACACACTCCCACCAGTTTTTATTATAGCGAATCTGAGTTCTAAGCCGTTAGTCCTCTGAGTATTAGTACAATTACTCTCAGAAACCACAGGTTTGGTAACTCCCAGAAATTTTCCAGCTACAAATTCTGATGTTATACACTGGGAATCTTGGTATACTCCCAGCCACGGTATAAGATATTCAAAAAAACAACCCATACACTTTCCATGTCAGTTTATAGCACGCTTCATCTCCTACTATCTCCACAAATGACAGCTTGATTATAATGTAATTATCTTTTGTCGTGAAGCTAGTACATAATTTTATTTCCAGATGGGTTTATGTTGCTTATATTTAAACTCATTACTGGAAAAGTGATCATGGAGCAAAATATAAATAAATAACCTGAAGGCAGGCCATTGTAAATTCCTTCAAAGAGGAATCTTCTAAGTTGAGCATCGCATGGAAAGCTTGCCGTCTGTCTTATGTCATGCACATCCCACTGTTTGGAAGATAAATATCTCTGTCTTAGGAGGACAGAGGCAGTTCTGAGTCACTGGAGATGTTTCTGTGGGAATGAAAAAACTTTGCAAATGATGCCATAAAGAGCGCAAGAGTCTCCCTGCAACAGATAATTTGACCTGTGGGGAGACCACTTTACACAGAGAGGAGGCACAGAGAAGGAAGCTTCAAGGCCCATTGGAGAGCAAGCAGCTAAGACATTGTGCTGTGTAAATGAATGGGAAATAATCAGAGTCGTCCCACAGGAAATATTCTTCACGATTGTGGAGGAAGGGATTTTTTCTTCTTCTGCTTCTACAGGGGATTTAGTTCGTCGATTCCCACTTGTGCTGAAAATAATGGCATCTTTAAATTTTAAGCTCTGAAGTATTCTGTAATTTGATCCAGCAAGTGATAATGTTAAGAGATTCTTGAGATAGGTGCCCCCCACCTTTGCCCAATACCAACTGTCCAACTCATAGTCTCTTCAAAGTGCGCTTGTTGGAGTTAACTGACTTCTTTGACAGGTAGCTCTCATGTCCCATGTCCAGCAATATAATGAAAACAATGCAACTGAAGTTATTGGAAAGAAGAGCTCAGCACGCAGTGAGAACACTAATGAGAGAATATTATACCTCTGGAAGATTCCTCATGGCGAGGGTTATGTTTCACTGGATCTGCAGGAACTGGCAATGTGTATTAGCATGGGGATATGGCTGGTTCTGGTAGGAAGGGGAAGACGCATCAAGAGATGCATGTGTGTATAGGTTTTTAAATGCTTGCCAATCTAGAGATGCTTTCTCTTTCTGAATTAGATCTACTTTTGGTTTTGTTTTGTTTTAAATAAGGCATGAGACAAATAATTTAGGTGACCAAGAGAACTAGAAACTATCCAGTGTCATTCCATTCCCTTTCAGTCTTGACTTTAAGCATACCCTACATTCAGATGTTGGCCCTTTGGTACTGGTTTTCTACTCAGTGTACTTTTTTCTCTTTTATATGTTGGAGTAGGTATTCAACCGCCACAAGAAGTAGTTGCAGAGTTTTCACCAAGCCATATACACTCCAAAGGGAAACAGAATGTAGCCCTGTATTATAACTTCTCCATGACTGATTAGTAATGATGACACTAACACTAAATCCATTATCCTATCATAGACAGGAGAACTACTCGGGATGCCCTCTGTCCTCTACTAGCAACAGTAGCCCACAAGTTTTCACGTATTTTGGATAAACAAATTGTCATAGGAAATTAAAAATTATAGTGTCACATGCTCTATTGGCAGCAATGCAGTGAAATAAATTGTTTTGAGGAAAAAAAGCACAAAGATCTTTGTGGGATTGAAGTTGTAGTTTTTATTCCATTTCATCAATACATTAAAAAAATAATTAATTTTATAATCTTCAGGTGGCTAACAGCCTGTGTGAGGGAATTTGAGCCCAGAGTCCCTGAAGAGAAGCAAGATGTTGGCCTTGCCTTGTCCCACACAGTGTGTAAAGAGATCCGTGTGTATTAAGCTCTGATTTATAAAATAACAAAAATGTACACTTGAATAGTACCTGTGGAAAGAAACCAGGCTACAGGAGAATTTATTCAACTACAAAAGTGAGCAAACTATCCAATTATAGTAATCAGGGAAGACTATGAACACAGTGAAACAAACGCTAACAGTAATTGTTGTGTACCTTCCCTAAACTACCTAGAAGATTACATTGTACAGATATAATTTGCTCATGTAAATTGTTGTATAAACCAAATATAAGGGAGCACAGCAAAACAGAGTATAAAAATAAATCTTCTGTAGTCATCAGGCCATCTATTCAGTTCACTGTTCCCTGGAGTGACAGAGGTTGCAATGAAACTCCTGTTCCCACTTCAAGTTCAGAATGAACAATCTAATATCACTGGAGGACTCCGTGGACCCTTGTGCAGCCTTGGGAGACGTTTTAGCAGAAGAGCAGTGAGTAGTAGTGGAAAGATAGATTACTTCCAGTTTCTGCTCAGATCTCAATGACTCTGGGGCAGTTCTGCCAAAGTGCTTTGAGACCACCCAAGACTAAGTGCCATTTCTGAAGCTGGGACACAGCAAGGAGACACAAGGGCTTTCCAGAGTGACAACTACTCAAAATAGTTGTAAAGTTAAATACAGGACCGAGTGAAATTTGCACAAGAATTTGAAATTTTACTTTTAAAGGCTTAGGGGAGTGGAAGTTAAGTTACAGTATACAATTTTCAAGACTATACAGGAAGAATTTTTATGAGGGAGGTAATGATCAATTGTAATGTACATTCAACCACCTGGTATCATTTTATTTACAGACTTCAAACTGTGGAAAGAATTGAGACCTGAATATATTCAAGACACTGTTAAAAGCATTAATTCACTTTTGTTCTACAATAAATTGGATTACATCTGTAACTGTCCTATTTCTACTACTACACCATCCTTTGCTTCTATTTTGGCCCTGAAGTTTATTTCTGAATAAACTCTGAACATATATTACTATCCTAGACCCAAAAAGCTGAGAAGAATTTAAACTATTCACTTTGATATATCGAAAGGGAGCAATCTAATCTGATACTTCATTAAAAAATTAATATGAAACGAAGAGAACTTATCTTCTGAAGTTGAGCAAATCCAACAACAAAGGTAATACGTCACATAAATTAGAAGTCCATTAAACCTTTGGATGGTAGGTCCAAGCTCTTAGAATAAAAACATCTTTGTCTAGAAGCTAGACAAAAGTTTATATTTCACTAGTTTATATTTTATATTTCACCACATAGCATCTTTTTATCAGTCCAAGGCTGTCTGCGGGTCAGACAAATATCAGCCTCTCCTTTCTTGGTATTCATACTTAACTGACTAACATAAGGCTTTACAATGCCTTGTGAGGCACCGTGTCCAGTTTCTCCCTAGAACTAGAAAGAACAGAAAGGTAGAAATTTTAGGAGCTCCTTGTAATGTTCTGTGTCTTGGTCTTCCAGCTACATGCCAAATGACAGTCTTTCCTTGATGTGGTAGGTTAGTATCCTACAGCTACAATAACAAAGTGAGACAAACTGGATAACTTGCAAAACCAGAAATGTATTTTTTCATAGTTCTGGAAGCTAGAAGTGCAAAATCAAGGTTTTTCAGGCTCATCCTCCCTCTATGACTGTCCTTGTTTCTTCTTGGCTTCTGGTGATGACCATCAATCCTTTAGTAATGTTTGTTTTGTAGGCATTTCCCATAATCTGTACTCTGTCATCACATAGCATCTTCCTTGTGCTATTGTCTTCACGTTAAGAGCATTTCTCCTCTTTAAGGCCAGCAGTCACACTGGATTAGGGTACACCCTAACCCATCTGCACTAGACAACATACCAAGACTCTACTTCCACACACACAGGTGCACATATGTTGAGGGTCGCACAATTCAACCCATAATGCCAGGAAAACAGGTAAACAAGAAGATTTTGGGATGTTATATTCTCAAGTGCTAATTAGGAGGACGAAAGAAAGTTTATGGTGCAGATATGTGATCATTTAATAGCATCCTACTCTGAAGAATTTGACAGAGATTTCTGGATGAATAGAAAATACGAGGTTTTCTGTTTAAGTTATTTCCAATTCTGCCTATTAAGACTGTAGGGTAACTGTGGCTTCCTATAGGTGTACCTGTATTCCCTAGGCCTTGTTTGTGCATCTCACCAGAATGTGGAGAGAGCTCTCAGCAGAATGCCAGCTTGCTGTTTTCCTCACTTAGCTCATTCTCTCGCAGCCCGATCAGAGTAGATCGCCACCACCCCAGAACAGCCAAATGCTGAAACTACAAAACTCAACGTAAGCATAATAATGTTTTGTTGCTATATTTTAAAATGCTCAGATATGGTGTGTGAATAATCCTCTTCCAGCAAAGTAGCTACAAATCTACTTGCACTGAACTTCTTACTACATAGTAACCTTCTGCCATGAGGCCCTGTATGTGTCTCCAGTGAGGAAAGGGACTCTGTTGGCTGTTTTGTTAATGTCTCGGTCTATTTTGTGTTGCTTTAACAGAATACTACAGAGCGAGAAATTTATAAACAAGAGAGTTCTGTTTCTCTCATTCTGGAGGCCAGGAAGTCTAAGATCAGAGTGCTGGCATCTGGCAAGGAGCCTTCTTGTAGTACCAGCCATGGTGGAAGGTATCACATGGGCATAGAGAGGGAGAAAGAGGGGGAAAAGTACTTCCACAATTACAGAGCCATTCTTGTGTCAACAGCATTAATTCAGTAGTCTACAAACACCTCCTAAAGGCCACATCTCCCAATACCATCACAACAGCAACTGAATTTCAATGTGATTTTGAAAGAGACAAACACTCAAACCATAGCAGACAATAGAATATGTCTGTCCATCAGAGCACATGTAACTAAGACCTGTGTTACTGAGTCAGCTGCTTTTTGAAAGGATGCAAGGAAATCAATTAGTAATCTTTCAACCATTCAATATTTGCCTTGGGACAATAAAAGAAAAAATATATGGGAGAGGAAAGAAGTGAATATAAATCCACATTTCTCTTCATTAATTTAAATCGACAGCCTCCATTCCTGGGTGCCAGACACACATAACCAAAATTCTAGCCATATATGTACTATCAATATCTCAAACTTAATATATCTAAATCTAAATCAATGGCCAGTTCCTTTCCCTATGTAGCTTCCTATATTCCTTAATTTCACAATATAGTGAGCCCCTGAGCCATACATCTAGGTAAAATTCTTGTTCTCTCTCCCTTGATCCTCACATTCGATTATCAAATTTTATGAATTCTATCTCATGAATATTTCTCAAACATGTCTTCTTTCTCCCACTCCACAGCTGCTTCCTTAGTTCTGGTCTACCTACTTCTCACCTGAGTTATCATAATTGCTTTCTAATTTCCTCTAGTCTTCTTTTTTTCTTTCATCTATTCTTCACACCATGGCCATGAAAATCTGATCAAATTGAGATGCCTCAGGGGTTCTCTCCTATTAGGATACAGTTTATTCATTCATTTATTCAGTCAAAACTAGCAAGTGTCTGTTCTAAGCCAAACATTACCCTGGAAAGTGGTGAGTAAAAACAAATAGAATATACTGCCATGAACTTACAGTCTCTTGTGGGTGGGTGGGGAGTGAATGTAGAGGGTGGAGATATTAATCATTGAAACTAGAATGAGGGTTATGTTAAAGATTCATTGTTATAAAAGTGACAGCAGAATAGCTTGTTAGTCTGAAGAATGAGAAAATAAAGTGTGTTTTAAAAAAGGGAAACTCAGACCTATGGTCAACATTTAAGGTTGAGTAGAGCAGTGTGGACTCATAAGGAAGACATAAGAAGATGGGCCTTTGGCCTTTCTGCATCCCTTAACAATAATAAGAAATGGAGAGAGGAGAGAGAAGGGAGAGAAGAGAGGAGAAAGGGACATAAAAAGAGTTAAGATGTGTTATGTACATGTACTAATTCCCCATGATGAATGTAACCATGCTATACTGCAAACATATACTTATAAAAGTAAAAAAAAAAATTACAGAAGGAAACCTTTGGGGGATGAAGAAAATATTTCCTAACTGAACCATAAGAATGATTGCATAACTGCACTGTACTAAAAACCACTGGCCTATACATTTACAAAGGATGAACTGCATGATATGTAAATTATTCTTCAGTAAAGCTATCAGATGCAAGCCATCAAACACACACACACACACATATACACACACGCACACAACCAAGAAACAAACAAACAAAAAAGGGATCAGGTTAGAGTGGGGGATGCAGTAGGCTACAAGAAATAAAGAAGGTAGGAGGAAGACAAGGAAAATCATAATTTATAAATTGTATTTTTAAGGAGACTGCAACTTCAGGACACAATCAAAGTTACCCAAGGTCATTTATATCTCTGCTCCCTAAGCTTGCTTATGCGTCTTTTCTTCCAGGCCCACCACACCCCAAATCCCTTAAAGGTACTATCAATCTATAAATTAGTTTAATTGATGAAGTAAAGGGCAGAAATAGGTTCAAAGATTACAAAGAATGTTTTTAAACAAAACCTCTTAGGTCACCAATCATAAAATATACATGCAGTGGACTTGGCCCCTGCCTTTCTCCTATATAATGAACCACCTTTTCATTTGTCGGATGAATCACGTCTTCCCACCATCTGTGGGCCATCACCTTTCTTCTGTAGACCATGCTCAAACTTTCTACAGATTCATAAATTCTGCAGATTTCCACAGCCAGAAACATGTAAATATTCCCACCTCCAGGTTATAATGTACCTCTTTCTTAAGGGCCCAACTCTGTTTCTTCGAATGTGTACTTTAAAAATTCTAATAAATCCCTTTATGGCTCTTCAAAAGTAAAATGTAGAAATAAAAATAATGAAAAAATAAAGAGCTGATGGCTGAAGTAATGGAGGGAGAACACAGGTTGGACTGAGTTAAAAGTGAGGACTCTGAGGGAAACCAGATAATGAAATTGAAGGTTTCAAGGGTCTTTGCGACATGGCTGTTGGTCTCCTCTCTCGCTTCTTCTCTCGTGATTCCCCACCTGTCGTACCTCCCTCCCCATCAGATAGTCCTTACTGCCAAAACAGGTGACTTGCAGTTTGCTCAGGCTTCTACAGTCCACTTCGTGCCGGACCTCAGAGCTTGCTATTCTTTACCTGGACGCCCTTCGACTTTCTCTTGTCCGAAGTTCCTACTTCTCCTTCATGACTCAGCCCAAGTGTCACCACCTCAGGAAGCTTTTCATCACGCCTGTCCCCAACCCTCCATGATCAGCATCATCACCGCGAGCCCACTTTTTCTCACTCTTCATGCATAATATCTCATCGTACTCCTAAGATTATCCTTGTAGTCTCAACTTTGAATGTGCTTCTCTGCTTTCCTTGCAAGACTGTAAGTTACACAAGCGTGTGGAGTGTAGGTCTGTATGATCTTTATGTGCTCAGAATGTGCTTGAAGAATGAACGATTGATCACTTCCCTCTGCTGTGTGTGAAACCAGCAGATTTGTCCATAGCACAACTGAGTCCTAACAGTACAGATACCACTGGGGGCAGCAGTGATTCCTTCCTGCAATCTTGGCATCTTGTGGACACGTCTCCAGTACAGTGTCAGAGAATGGGATTTGGAACTGCACAAAAATGGGTACAATCCCAGCTCTTCTCTGAGCCTCAGTGTACTTATCTGTATGAGAATAATCTTGATGTCTACCTTACAGTGCTTTATAAATATGAAATTAGAAAATTCCACAGGGAATACTCAGCACAGGTCTAAGTAAAAGAGCAAATTGTCACTATATGTTAGCTATCATTTATACCATTTATATTAGCTTCTATGGCTACCATAATAAATTACTATAAACTTGGTGACTAAACACAACACAAGTTTATTTTCTTCTAGTTTTGAAGATAAGAAATCCAACAGGGTTTCACTGGGTGTCTTAGTTACTTTTTTTGTTGCTGGGACAAAGTACCTGACACCCACAAGTTAAAGCAGGAAAAGTGATTTATTTTAGCTCAATCTATAGATGTTCAGTCTCTAGTCAGCTGACTCCATGGCCAGGCAGCGTGGCAGAGGGGCCTGGCAGAGGAGAAACAGTCCATGACATGGTAGACAGGAAGCAGCAAGACTTTTGCCTTCTTTCCCTTTTTATTCCATCCATCCAGGCTACAAACCTATTGGTTGGTGCCATCCATATCCAGGGTGGGTCCTCCCTCTTCAGTAAATCCATCATTTGCACCCAGAACTATGCTAAACCAACCAGTGGACTAATCCAGTATCACACACCCCTGATCCAGCTACTCCCCAAAGCCCCACCTATAAGCACAAGAGGCTTTGTGGGGGATGTCTAGATATAAACCATAACACTGGGCCAAAATTAAGGAGCTAGTTGGTTTAACACTTTTTGGAATTACAGAGTAGTATATGTAACTGGTGGTTGTACACAAAATAAATTCTTCAAGTATACGGTACCTCTGGAAAATATATAGTGCTTATAATCTATTATAGTAGACCAAGAAATCTTGAGATTAAAGCTTATACTAACATTATACACTTAATGAGAAAAAGAGTTCAATAATCCTAGTTTCCTCCTACTTAACTGGAAAGAAAAAAATAACAATTTGTTGTACTTTCTTACAAACCAGTTAAGTCAGATGTATTTCCTGAAGGCTGGTGGAAGGTCAGGAGACAGTAGCTTTCTCTACAGAAATTAGCACTTACCGATTCTTCATCTAACACAGCTGGATCTTCTATCTTTTCCATCTTGTTAAATCACAGCAATGTAACTGCACCTGAAGTTGTCAATGAAGGAAAATTGGCAAACATTAAACTTCCTTCAGACCTAGGTGTCTCTTTTTAAACTTGTCAATATGCCCTATTGAAAGAAACAGAGAAGGTTCTCTGTTGGATTTGGGATTGTTGCCAGGCCGCTATGTCTGGCATTTGCTTGCAAATTTTGCAATTTGTTATCCAGCCAACATGATTTCCTTGATAGAAGTGTAGTTGGATTGAGAAATAATTTTTACATATAATAAAAATCATAATTGCAAAAAAATTCTCCAAGTGTATTTGCATATCAGTAAAAACCATTTACATAAAGAGTCTCATAATCCAATATTTTTCTTCTAGATAAATGCCCCTCTGTATCACATAAAAGTGGGAGGAAAATACTATAATTCTAAAACTCAAAGCAAGTCTCAACAATATTTCTTAATGGCATGCAAAATATCATTTGTCTAAACTATAAACTCTAAAATTGTAATATTGGCACATGAGATAATTGGAATAAGTGATACTGTCTGTGACTTGTGTGTGTGTGTGTAGAGAGAGAGAGATAGACACAAGAATTATAGGTTATTAAATAGGAAATGCATTTAAAAATCTGTTTATTTCCCAGCTGATGAGTGAATACTGTAATTGTGATTAAAGTGGAAAACAAAGGAGGAAATCAGAATTAGCTTCCAAAGTGTTTTCTCTCCAGTCTAGGCAATGACGACACTGATCTGGCAAACTATTAATAAAACAACACTAAAGCAATGCTCTTTTATGAGACTCTCAAACATCTTCACAACAAATGTGGCTGTCTTCATTAGGAGGAAAGCACACAGTGAATAATTCAGTATGTGGTTCCTGTCTTGACTTTTGAAATAAAGTTCAATCAGTCAGAGCAAATCTGGCATTTGTCCTGGTCTCATGCCCCACAGTGTTTCCTAAGGAAGCATATTTGGTGCAGGGACCAGAGGTGGTAGGAGTATTCACCCAGCTCAGTGCAGCAAATGAAGAGTGGTGAAAGGATGCTCACTTCACACTGTGAAACCTTCGCATTGTAGTTTTGAAGATTACTCTGTTCTGCTTATGCTAATATCAGAGAAAAAGGAACTTTGAGGAAGGAGCTTTTGCAGGCTTATTAAAAAGCATCAATAGACGCAGCTAACAGAGAACAATATTATTTCCTTTCTCTGTAGCATGGTCACATAATATGCCAAGGCTTGGGGATGGTGGCACCCAAGGAAGACAAGTGATATCCCCGTGCGGGCTCTGGCTTCTGAAAGACTGGTACCTCCTGACAGCCTCTGAGCGGTGGTATGCTTTGGGCCGCCTCCCTGGGTTGGGGATTTATTGCCATAATTGACTATACAGTTGCATGTTCAAGCATTTCTTGAAAGGGCACCAAATAGGAGAAATGAGTACAAATACTCTCACTTGCTCAGGAGCCTTCCGGTTCCACAAAAGTGCCCTTGAATAACAACCGAGTTATCATTTCCAATTGTCTTGTTGAATTATTAAACTCAACCACAGTTACTACAGCTGTAAGTGCCAGCACAGAGCACAGCGGCCGCAGTAACTGTATGGCAGAATGATTAAACAGCAGGCTGCAGTAATTATTCCACTCCATCTTCAGAGAGTCAAAGCCCTAACAATCAAATCAATCAATTAGTGGAGAAGAGCACTGAGGAGAAAAAAAAATGACAAAAGTTTTCACAGCAAAGCAATGAATCTATCCCAAATAATTGTGCTGTATCATTGTACCAAAAGGGGAATAATAAAAATTATTACCATTAAGTATCAATGCAATGGTCTCATCGCTACTCTAGCTCAGGCTGGAGGGGATCTAATTTTGGTCAGCTTTATGGATCCAAGTAAAGGCCCTGAACTCAACATAATTATATATATAATTCCATAGTGGGAAATCTCCTTTGTCAGTAAGTCACAGGATTCTGCTATTTCCTTTCTGCTAGCAGCCCTGCAGAATAGTCTGTATGACCACTCTGGAAAAG
Organism: Hystrix cristata; assembly: GCA_004026905.1. Classification (NCBI taxonomy): domain Eukaryota; kingdom Metazoa; phylum Chordata; class Mammalia; order Rodentia; family Hystricidae; genus Hystrix; species Hystrix cristata. The sequence continues at coordinate 27,848 of PVJO010000202.1, forward strand.
ATGAACAGCCCTTTTGTAGTTTTCTGTACCGTATTGCACAATTTCCAAAGGAATTTGGTTGGCCAATGCTATATGAGGTTTTCTTGACAAATGTCAAGTGAAGTGGCAGAGAGTAGATATTTTCAATTAATCTGTTTTACAGAAAGGCCTAGTGAAGCCCAGAGGAGTAATTTTTTTTTTTTTCAAACTCATGTGGATGGTGAAACAAGCAAACAGAAGTTCATGTGCCTTTCCACTTCAGTCACTTTGTGCTACATCAGTGGCTACACTATTCAAATCCAGAGGAAAGGACTTAAGTCCCCATCTCCCGGCAGGTGTTGGCAAGAGCCTGAAGTCACAAGAAAGAGATTGTGCGTGGGCACAGGAAAGGCTTGGCACATGTTTCTAGGTGCAGGCTAACCCTTGGGGAGGCCATCTGAGTTTTAAATGGCACTTCTTGGGCCTGCGTTAAATGTTACTGGTGCTTTAAAGGCCCAGTGTGCTGCAAGCATCTGCCCCTTGGATTGTCCCCAAGCTAATCCCAACAGCTTGTCTGGCTGTTTCTGCCACGGTGCTCGTAAACAGCATCTACTTAAACCACCGATCAAGTACTTAGATTGTGCCAGGCTCTGTGATCATTGTATTACATACATTATCTCAAGTTAAATCTGAAAACTTTACCCATATTAGGTACTAACTCTATGTTTACAGAACTTCTGAAAACTGAAACTCAAAAATGTTTAACAAGTACAAAGTCATAGAGCAATTAAACGAGAAAGTCAAGCATCACACCCAAGTTTCTAACCGCTCTGATTTGTTTTTTACTTGGTATTTCACTCCCCAAATTTTGGTTGTAAGTTATTTAATTAGTTAGATTTAATCCTATTAATTTTAGCGTTGCTTATTGATCTCTCTCCTACACATTTTGAAAGAGTATTTATTTTGATCTCATTTTTAAAGAAAACTCAAAATAGTGGGTAGAGAAAATATGAATCAAAATCTCTCTTGAGTAGATTATAAAGTCACGCATGATTTTTAAGAATTGCAGTTATTAAATGATGACAGAAAGGTGATGTGTCGTAGTTGCCCAAGACCACAGTCATGTCAGAGATCTGCTAGGATTCACTGTATTTAGCATATAGTCTATACTTTTGGTTACGACTTCTTACATGAAAGGATATAAAAAATCAGCCAAGGGAAAAGGTGTATGGGGTGAAGTCCAGAGAAAACAAGGTGCAAGCTTCCAAGAGTCCCGTCCTAGAGAAGTGAGGGGTACGCTTAATTCCTCCAGCAACCACATTGGTGCACTTAATTCTTCCAGCAACCACATTTGACAGTGTACATGCAATGTCACCTACAGGGGAAACTTATTAGAGACTCAAGTCCCAAGGATTTTGTTGAAGGCGGGTCAGTGAGACTCCCTCTTCTGAACAGATATAAAAATTTCAGACTCTCAGAAAGCACACAGGCATTCAACCCAAATCATACACTTTGCACGAACAGTAGGCTTAGATGAGGCTTTCTTACTGGAAAATGATGGGAATCTCCCCAAATCCAAGTTCCCAGATTCCAGGCAAAGGTCGTCCTTGTAAGCAGGGCTCTCCATGGAAAGCTACTATGTTAACATTTTTTTTTTGTTTTTTTCAGGTGAAGTTTGTGATATCATTTTGTTTCCCCTTCATCCTTGTCTCTTTCCTCCCCTCTTTCCTCTTTATAGAACCACATGCCAAGACTCTTGTGACCTATTTTCACCAATGTCCTAAGACCAGTCAGCAAGGTATTTCCATCTTGAGTCTCTTGGTTAATTTTCTTCCTTTCTTATAAAGGTTTGGTTAGGATTCTTTCTAAGAATCAAGCTCTCTGGGGGCTCAGCCTTATGCTTCCTTTTGTAACAGTAACTTCCAGGCATTGATGGATCCTGTTTTGGAGCTGTGACCTAAGAGTTCTTCTGAATGAGAAGAATGGTGTAGGGCATTCTGTCCACAACAGACACAGCTCCTGGAATTCAGTGCTGCTCAGTGAACAGATGTACATTTTCTCTTGCAAAACTAACAGAGTCCTCTAAGGCCTTATGTAGAAGCACTAGGTGGCAGCTCTGGGTTAACCTTTTACAATATGTTCAAAGAAGTCAAGAAATGTTGCCTCCATGCAAGAGTGGATGATATAAAGGGAAAGCACAGACTGCAGGGCAAGAAAGAATGAAAGGAAGGAATTTGAGGAAAGAGACGAGGAGAGAGAGAGAAAAAGCCAGAAGGCAGCCTCAGGTTAGAGTGACCTCAGGTCAGAGCAGACTCTGAGTTGAAATAATGATGAATCCCAGTGTGTGTGTGTGTATTTGTGTGTATGAGAGAGAGAGAGAGAGAGAGAGAGAGAGAGGGACTCTGTGGAGAATTACATTTTATGGAGACATTAAAAAAATGGAACATTACTTCACAGCTCTGTCTTCATTAAATATTCCACACATTCAACCTGACTAGCCTGTGTGGGAGGAATAAATGATTATTTAATATGTCTACATGTAAGCCCATTAACAATACCTCCATGCCACACAGATACTAACCAATTAGTAACCGTTAGTTTGAATTGAAACACATTTTATTCAGCTTCAATCCAATATGGATACTGACAAATATCTAAAGATTTGGGGTTTTGTTTTGCATTGTTTTTCTGCTGATAGATTTGCTGCTTAAGTCATGAAACACAATAACCTTACTTTGAATATCCCTCCTTTATTCTCTCTTTCCAGGATCTGTTCATTGCCTCCGCCTGTGTCTCACCCTGTTGCCACTTCTCTTTTCTTGATTTCCAACCTCAGACAGCCCTGGACACTTCTGCTTACTTCTCTCCTCCCATCACATTCTTTGTTCCTAAGTCCTTGAAAGAAATATTTCTTTGGTAGCTGTTGGACTTTGGGATCTTGTTGGAAACATTCTGTTCTAAACACAGCTAGAAGCCTCAATGAGACAAACGTGTGCTGATCTGTGCCAGCCATTGTGGATATTGATTTCTGGCATTATTAAAAAGTCTGGGTTTTTTTTGTAATTTAAAATTCTTCCTAGGTTAAAAAAAAATGACTATGGAAAACATGTTTAAAGACGTTCTCATTTCATTATGTGTTTAAAGAGCACTCAGAGACAAAAGTCGGGGATCCCAGAGGGAGTCCAAAAGGAACTGAAAGCTGCCAGTTGAGCTCAAAAGGGATATGGAGGAAGTTTGGGCAAATTAGATGCACACAAAAACTATCCCAATGAGAGACTTTAAAGGAGGGGCTCTACACTGCTGTTTAATGAAGCAGTCGGGTTCTCTCTAATTCTTTGGTAATAAATTTACTAGATTACAACGCTTCTTTTCTAACATGATTTTGACCCACAAAGAGGAAACGCAGAACTACAGAAGGGAAGAGCCAGTATATTGATATCCATGCACAAAGGGACACAAGTTGCCTCATTTTGGTAAGCAAGGTGCTTAGCGAAGACAGCTGCTGGGTCTTTTAAAACTCAGACGCACGTTTAGCCCAGTAAAGGCTGAAGCTATCCAGTTATTCAGAAAAGGCAGTGCAAAATCACGGCAAGGCAGTCTGCAACCCTCTCCCTTCTCAACTGCTCCATTCTCAGTTTCCGAGGCTAAGAAAAATCCAGAGTCTCTTTGCATTCCAAGATCAGATAGCAAGTGACAAAAAATATTAATCCCATCAACTTCCTGTACAAGCACTAAGAACTCCTCATAGACTATCTAGTCACTAAACTTTGAAGGTTTATATAATTCATAGCTATTCTAAAATAGCAAAATTTAAGTTGACAGTGCGTATTTATCTGAATTCCTATTAGAACTGACAGTTTTGAATTTTAGCTGATTATCAGAAACTGTGGGAATTTTTAATAGAGATTCCTGGGCTTACCTCCAGGGATTCTAACCCAGTAGGTAGCAGAACTCTGCATCTTTAAAAAATCTAACCTACTGCCTTTCATACTGAACCGTGTTTGGAATTGTCTGAACATTACTAACAGCATTCCAAGTTACTGGATTGCAAGTATTGTACAGTTTATAACAGAGCTTTGGAAAGTAATAGGCATATATATCACTCAGGACTCTTGGTTAAATGTAGATTCTGGTTATTATTTCTGCATAGAGGAGATTCTGCATTTCTAACGAGTTTCTAGAGGATGATGATACTACCAGTGTTTAAGAGTCGCAATAATAGATTAAACCCTCAGATCTGAGCAGCTGAACACACTGACTGGCTGCTTCTCTTTCACTGGAAGCCCTGTGTGAACGCTCTTTCTACATCTCATAACTGTGCCATTTGAACCTCGTGTCCTCCAAAGTTACCAGCATTGGAAAAGAAGGCAAAGGAGGTGGCACTGTGCTTCTTAAAGGCCTTAATTTAGAAGTGGCACATGACTTTTGCCAGCACTGAACAGATGGCCCAAATTTGACAGCAAGGGAGACAGGGAAATAGAGGGAAGCACATGGAAATTTGGTGTGTGTTAGAAGTCTCTGCCACGGCCAACTACTACTAGACCTGAATATTTAACAGCTTTGTAAATCTATTGGGTAAATACTTGGTTTTAAATTTATTTGCTAATTTTTTTAATCTAAACTACACTGTTCAACCAGAATAAAATTATTTCCTCTTTGACTCACTAGGCCTCATAGAGTGATTATCTTGTCAAATATATGAAGCACAGAAAACACCATAATATGGTTCATCACTGCATTGTATGCAAAATTAGATGACGTTGAATCACAACATCTGCACTTAGTGATATATTTCTATATAAAATCAAAATGCTAAAAATGGCCAGTTTCCAATGCGTATGTCATGGGAATATGGTGGGTTTGCTGGAAGACCTGTAAGTCCAGAGGGGAGGTAAGTAGAGTCATGAAATGTAACACAATCCTTCTCAAATCCTCTGTTCAGCCTGGACCCTTTCACTTCTGACATGCTCACCTACTTCCTTTCTCTTTTGATGACCAGCACCTGGAATGTCTTGTTTCACTTTCCTGCCTTAGGTAAGGACCTTAACTTTGTTGAGTCTCAATATCTTTACTTGTAAGATAGGAATTTAAAAAAACTATGCCTTGTGCTCACTTCAGCAGCACATATACTAAAACACTATGCCTCATAAGGTCATTGTAATGACAGAAGAGTCTGCCAAATATTCTCCTTTTAGGAGCAGATTATGAAGAAAGTTTAAAAGAATTTAAAAGTTGGAGAAAGGGTATAATTGCGTATATTTGGGAGACTCCCCTGCATCTTATTAAATTTTAAGAAAAGTTGGTTTTAAGAATCAATATATACATATATGTAAATAAGAACATTATAAATATAGGAAATATTGAAACAGTTATAAAATCTACTTTGGGGTGCAAGTAGATCCTCACTGTTGAGTGGAAGGTTAGTTTTTTGGTGGAATGGAAAATCTCCATGCCCTTAAGTAGCATGGTTCTATAATCAAGCGGGTCAGGATGGCCAAGAGGTCTAAGGCGCTGCGTTCAGGTTCTATAATCAATACATTATTTTGATCACATGTTTCCACTTTTTTCCTCCAAAGCTCGAGACTACCTTTACACATGCCTAGTGCCTTTTTTATTTTGCTCGCCAATACTTGTAATAATCACTCTACAGGAAGTTGCTTCTCATTATATATTTACTCATTATAATGAATAATGTCATTTCAGATAATCATTCTGATTTTTGCTGAATTAGAACTATAAACCCCTCTTATTCAGAAAAGCTTGCAGTATCTACACCTATACATTTTAAAGTATACTTTCAGGAGATTCACAGACCTCTAATGCCATGTATGGATTCCCTGCTCCATTACAATTTATGCTGTTAACTTTCTTTCCAAAATTTATCAATAAATGCTCTTAACATGCAGAAAATACATTAGTGTTTCTTACAGAATGAAACAAGTTATTCCCAATCTGTACCTGGGATACCCAGGAGTTCTAGGGAAATCCCACGGTAATGGGCCACCACTTACACAATCCCAAAATTTCTGGTCCCTGACACTTTCTCTAAAAGAACAAATCTTGTCATTTCTTCTGTGAGGAAATAGTTAATTTTCCCTCCTTTATGTGTCTCATCTTGGAAAGCACTTAGTGACAATGATTTCTCCATTTCTATGTCTTCACTGGCCAGTCCAGAGGATAGTCTAGTGACCACTGAGTAGGAACTTATTAATTCGGATGAATAGCAGCAGGCCACGGTGATATTTTCTGTACTTTTCCTGCATAATCATGGTCTATAAGATGCATAATAAGCAAAACATTCTTGATAGACAACCTCATCAGCCGCTTTTATTCCAGATCACACCTGACTCAGCCTGGAACAGATACAGTAAAATTAAACTGAATACCATTTAATATACTCATCACACTTCTCGTGACAAAAGAGTTAATTATAAGATAGTCTAAAACAAAAGACAAGTTCTTCAAATCTTATTAAAACTGGAGTGAGCAGGAAGAAATGAGAAGCAGTGTACCAAGAGTCAAACCAGTTATGCAATTGAGATCCTGTGGTGGAAGTCCCTCATTTATCCCAAAAACTTGAAGTAAAGTTTTATTTGGCATGGAACTGTCACTACTGGTCTCAAGAGGAGAAGAATTCAGAATCAGAAAGCAAAGCAGGTTGTTAGCTTTGGAAGCACATAATCAGAAAAACAACACATCTCATTAAATTTGCAGTTCAGATAACAACAAAAAAGAATTTTTTAGTATAGGTCTCAAATATTGCATGAGATATATTTATTAAAATTTGTTGTTTACCTGAAATTAAAATTCATCAAGTGCCTTCTATTTTGTTGTTGTTGTTGTTGTTGTTAGCATAACCCGGCAAAACTAATTTGGGGGAGAAACCTCATGACAACAACAAAAAATAAAATAAAAGGCCATGTGGCATCACCATTTCAAGCCCTCTCTATGGGGACATTTTTAAACAACTTTGATTTGCATTTTTATTTACCATGTTCCAAATACATTAGCTTTACCTCTAAGTATTTAAATATTCCTGACAGCAGCCTGGAACTTTCTAAATCTATCACATTTGTACTAATGATATTTATACGAAACTTTAGATGCTCAGCAGTTTTCTTTGCATTCATCCATCCGCTCATTCATTTATTTATCCAGCCCACCGCCACCCTGTGGGTGGTTTATGAGGAGAACTGGCTGGTGCCGTATATTCTCGACTGTTGCTTCTGTAAGAGATAGCCAGCTGTTGTCCTGCAGTGTCAGACTGTGGGCTCTCCCCTTGGGAAAGAGTAAGCAGTCCCCTCCTGGGATGGGAAAGGTCCTTGAGGTCAGAAAAGGCTGACACCTGTTGGATTTTGACAGTGTTCCAACATGAACTCAAAGGGCCTTTCCTTGCTATTTATATTGGAAAAGGACAAAGGGACCTTAAAATTTTGAGACAGCTGACCAAGCCAGCACACGGTCATGTCTTGGTTAAAGAGAACAGATGTGGCTTCTAATGAACTATGTATAGGATCACCCTGGGAGTCCTCTTTAGTCTCACTGATGGATGCACAGCACCCACACATGGTCAACTCTCCATGGGTCATTGCATAGATTTGTCTGTGGTGTTTTGGTTTCTATACGATCCTAATAATCTAGGTTTATTTTCCCCTGGTGTACTGGACAACACAACATTTTAGTAGTTTGCCTTCAAATTTGACTCTTGCTAGACTATGAACCACTTTCATTGACAGTGGTGGTGGTCTTAATGGAGTTTTGAGAAAACAAAGAAAGATCAAAAAACATGTGGCTATGTGACCAAAATTGTAATATTTTAGTCAAACATTTACCAAGATGTTTAACTTTTTTCAGTATCTGCTTATCTGTTCTAAATGTGACTGATACATTAGAACCTGTGTATAACAGAATGCTCAGGGGAATTTTTAATCTTGGAAATGACTGGAACTCTTCTCATTCATGAGACTTCTCAAGCCATAAAGTAAGGGGTGCGTATGCTTGTAAGCAGAATTTTGTGCCACTGAGACCCTGGCTTCACCGTGCCTGGGGCTTCACTGCAAGCTAGCCTGCACTAATGGCCTTAAAACATATGCAAAAACAATAAGTACCACTCCACTAAAGGAGGGTACACATCAGAACCCTTTTGTAAATGGCTTTTTAACCTTATTTCAGCTATTCCCTGGTGTACCTGATGCTGTTTCATGTCTTTGCACCATATTTCCTACTGTTCGGATTCCATACTTTACCACCACTATAAAAGTGTTCCCCTACTTGACCTACTCTAACGTTTTCCTTAGGGCACAATTCAAATATTCTATTTGGTGTTTCCATGGACCATAGGTCTACCCTATAAAATTCCTTGCCCCAAGATAGGCTGATCTTCAGGACTGGGCCTTAGTCCAGGTAGCCTGAGGCAATATAGATGAGTAGAGAACCAAAATAGTTGAAAGGTTAATCCAAAGGGATTGGGGTGATAATTCACAGTTGGGTCAAATAGCCATGAAAGAAAAGAAGTGGTAAGATCACTAGCTGAGAGTACATGAGTTTCGAACGGTGAATGTTCATTACTGAAATTGTAGATAGATGTTGAAAGGCCCTTTTTGTACATGGTGTATGGGTATGGGCTCAGTTTGAGAGAGCAGAGTCACTCTGACTGGTAATAATTTGTTATTGTTTCACATGTTGATTTTATCCTTCCTCTTAATTGTCATCTTCTAGGTTCAGGGTCCTTATCTTTTCTATATTCTTGTAATACCTATCATAATGCAAATTATATAAAAGTGTTTGGTGAATTTTGATTAAGCCACCACCAAAAGATCTGCAAATTCTTCAAGGGTCTAGTGCAGATTTCTGACTTGTCCTTTAAGTGTAGTTTACTTTCTCCCATGGAGATGACAAAGTCCCAAGAATTTTATGTCCTTGAGAATGCAGAATGATGGAATTTTGTAGACTGTCTTAATGCCTTCTGGTGAAATACACTTTAACAACAAAGATAGTGGAATCAAATTTACCTCTTTATCTACCTAAAATTAGAGCTATGTACATGAGAAGCCAATTCCAAGGCTGTATGGTATACAAATCAATGAATTTATATGTCAACATCAGTAATAATATGAAACCAGGTTTATGTAAAGAGTGAAAGGATTGTTGAGAGGGTAAATCTAAATTTGGGATGAGGAAGATAAATCACAAACAGGTCAAATAGTAACTGTGTCAAAGGAGTATTTTAGGGAGTTAGATACAGGAAGTTAAAAATAAAACAAATTCTTTATCTTTGTCTGGGGGGAGGAAGAAGGAAAATGAGTTATGAACTACAAGAAATGTATGCTATTTTATTGCTTCCATAAACCATCCTTTCCTCATCCCATGGATTCTTCCTAAATTTATCACCAGTTTTCCAAAACTTTCAAGTAGAGTGGAATCAGCGTTGCTCTTGACTTGCCAAGTTCAAGTGTGTTCCTAAGGCCAGTATACTGGCATCACCTGAGGCCTTATTAAAGACGCAAAATTTAAGGGCCCACACCAGGGGCCAAATGTTCTTACTGAATGAACATTTGTATTTTAACAAGATCCTAGGCAATTTATATGCATTCATTAAAACGACAAAAGCTCTGGTCCAGGGTAAGCTAGCTTTCAAGAAAATCTACATTAGGACATTTTAAAATAGTTCCCAAGAATAATTGCCATGCGTACTTTTGTTCCCACGACAGTCCTGGTGTGGACCTTTGTCATCATGCTCCTCTCTCCGCCTTTGCGCAGTTATGATGTCACTGCAATGACCAGCTCCCCATTAACCTTCCATTTCACATTTACCGTGTGACCTCTACAGACAATCTTGGTCACCAAGAGTGGCCGTCTGAAGCACAACCCACTATTTAATTTATCGTTAATCACTGCCTTATATGCTTTATCCTTTGGCAGCAGTCATTAGAACGTGCTTGGGTTGCAAAAGGAACGGGAATATTTAGATCTCCTACGTCAGTGTTATTGACATTTTCCGTACATATTTTCATTTGCAGACAAAAAACTGAGGTTGTAACTTCAGCCTGACTGCTTCTGACCAGTATATAAACAGTAAGAGACTTTTTAAAGGGAGAACTCTCCGCCCTCCTGCTCACTCCTCTCTACTGACTGACATCTAGACACTCTCAACTAAGCTTCCTGTCTTGAAATGTCTAGGTGGGTCGGCCGGAGGCAGGCACATGAGGATCATAAAGGATGTAAAGAGAAAGAAGGACTTTCTCTGCTCCTCATTCTCCTACCGTTCTCCCCTTTCCCTTTCAAGCCTAAAGATAGTAACAGCTTTCTGCTGTTATTAATACCTAAATGTGTCCCATCCATTACAGTGCATTCCTGCCCCTGCTTTTGCAAACAGTGTCTTCATTAAAGTCACCTTGATTTCTTCTTTGAGTGGTCTTGTCTATGTCTTGCCAATACCCTGGCCAATTAGTCACCTTGTTTTCTCAACTCTCTCGGCTTAGTCCAAAGATGCACATTCTAGCACATGTCTAGGTCCCCACTACTTTTAATCAGATCATCTTTCACTTTGCACCTCTCTGGCCTGTTCTGCCTGTGATCTCTCTCAGGGTTCCATCGCTGCTTCTCTAATTCTAATGACTGCACACAAATTGCCCAACTGATCTCATTACAGTGCAGATTCTATCTCAGAGGACACAGGTAGGGCCCTGAGCTCCTCGACCTCTTATAAGCTGTCAGGTTCTGCCAGTAGAAGGGACCCACAAATCAAACTTTGAGGTCTAATTCAAACACCGAAGACTAAGAGGGGTGGAAAGGAGAGGTGGTACTCCAAACGAAGTCAGTCCATAACAAGCCCCATCAGCATCGCCTGAGAAAAAACCTCTCAGAAATACATAAATTCTGGGTCCCCACTCCTGGCCTCCTGGCTCAGAAGCTGTGGGGTGAGGCCAAACTGTGTTTGATCTAGCTCCCCAAGGATGCTGATCCACTCAGAAGCTGGAGAACCACTCAAATAGAAGATGGTGCACCTGTGATAACTGGGCCGGGACTCTTTGAATGACTTTACATAAAACATTGTATGCTTACCTCAGCGTAAGTCTGTTCAACATGGTAGAGTGGCTGTATAATTTAGAAAATTCACATTAGTGCCCATTGACAAACTTTTGCATCTCTTTCGTTGTCATACATAACACCATGAAGGAAAAGAAAATTACCAATAAATGCATTTTTTTAAATTAGTACATGAGTGTAGTACATAATGACTATATTCATTGTGGGAGCAGGTACATGTACATAACATAAAATACATGTATTCTGAAGATAATGAAATTATCTCAAGATTCAGTTCATTTTATACATGCTTATAACACGTAAATCTATGCTATGAACTGTAAGAGACACAAAGATGAGTTAATCAATTTTTGTTTTGTGGAATTTAGTCTCCTGGGGAAAAAGTAATCACTGGCTGGGGCACTGAAATGCTGTTTTGTAGGATTTCGGTTGTGAAATCAGCATCTAAGGAATAATCCGAGTTTGTAAAAGGTCAGCATAAAGATAGGATACTTCCTAGACTCTGAACAAAACGGACAAGCACAAAGGTGTCCTGGATAAACGAGAGTCGTCGAGACAAGCGCTACTGAGCTTTGTTGTCTGGGTGAGGCCTGCCGCGAAGCTGTTTTTGACCAGAATACCTTTTGTACCAAGGCTTCGAATCACAGCACTACTCTGACTAAGCGAATTTTCTCCTATCAAGCAAATTCTGTCTTTTGCTATTGCTCTTGACATATAGCCAGAGGAAGACCATGAACTGGAATGAGCAGACCACTAGACGATTGTTCTTATTCTTAATTAACATAATGGTATTCTGGCATCATATTCCTACCTTTCTGAGTTTAGGAATTTTAAGCCAGGTTTGACTGACTCTGTCACACTGACAAGATAGAATTTCTGATAAGTAAGGCTGGCATCACTGAATTAGACCAAGAAAAAGTCTCTCCCCTAATGCCGCCTGTGCAGTTTATTTGTGGATAACCAAACAATCTCCACAGGTAATATCCTTCTCAATATACACCTCCTTTCAATCCTTGCAAACCACACAAATAATAGTGTGATGAATCTGTAAGGGGGGCTATAAAAGAGTTATTCCTGTAAGACATTCAAAGTATTTAAAGGAAGAAGTGATACGGATTGGTTACTCAGGAAAATCAATAAAGCTAAAAGAATGAATAATTTTTTACTGAAGTACAATTCACATATTATAAATTTGACACTTAAAAAGGGACATTTGGTATATTCACAAAGTTGTACAATCATCACTGCTATCTAATCTCAAACGTTTAGACTTCCAAATTGATCAACACCTTCAGTGCTATGGCAAGACCATCCAATGTCTAAAGACTAGTCTTCCAACAAATGATATTAGAAGAATTGAATAACCATGTACAAAAGAATGAGGTTGGACTCATACTGACAGTATACAAAAATTAACTCAAAGTAGATCAAAAACCTTAAGGTACAAGATGAAAATATAAAGCTTTGAGAAGAAAATATACAGTAAATGTTATGACATAAACAGGTTCTTAGATATGACACCAAGCCTCAGGACAAAAAAGATAAGCCACCAAACACACAACTGACAGAACAGAAAAAAAGAGATAAACTAGATGGACTTTACCACAATTAAAATGTTTGTGCACCAAAAGACATTATCAGAAAATAAAAAGGCAACCCACAGACTGAGAAAAATTACTAGCAAGTGATATATCTGAGAAGGGAATCATGTTCAGAATATATGAGTCCAGAATATATAATAATAAAATGATAAATAATTCAGAAATGGGCAAATTATCTGAAGGCCATATTTCCAGAAATATATACAAATGGCCAATAAACATGAATAATCCTCAGATCATTTGTTATTAGGGAAATACAAATACAAACCACAATACGACACCACTTCACAGCCGTTTGGATGGATATAATGAAAATAGTAGTCAACAATCATGGTTGGCAAGAATGTGGAGAAATCGAAACCCTCATTGCCTGCAGGTCAGAATATAAAATGGTACAACCAACATGGAATTTCCCCAAAAAGTCAAAAACAGAATTATCATATTTTCCAGTAATTCCATTTCAAGAAAATTGAAAACTTATATTCACACAAGAATTTACACATGAACATTCATATCATTATTCATAATAGCCAAAAGTCGTAATAACTCAAGTGTCAGTCAACTAATAAACAGATAAACAAAATGTGGAATATGCATACAATGAACTGTTACTTAGCCACAAAAATTAATAAAGTATTGGTACATACTGTAAGAGAAATGAATCTTAAAAATATACTATGGGAAAGAAATCTGTGATGGCTTATATCTAGCTGTTGCCCCAAAGCCGCATGCACTCGTAGGTAGGGCTTTGCTTTGTGGAGTTGGCTGGGTCTAGGGTGTGTGATACTGGATTAAGGGTGTGTAATAAGTGGATTAATCCACTAACTGGTTTAGCATAGCTCTGGGTGTCAGTAATGGAAACCACACCCTGGGTATGGGTGACACCAACCAATAGATTTGTAGCCTGAATAAAATATAAGGGTAAAGAAGGAAGGCAGGTTTGCTTCTTCCTGCCTACCCTGCCATGGGCTATTTCTCCTCTGCCATGCCTCGCTGCCATGTTGCCCTGCCTTGTATCCAGCTGACTGTGGACTGGAACCTCTACAAACTGTGAGCTGAAATAAACCTTTTCTCCTTTAACTTGTGGGTGTCAGGTATTTTGTCCTGATAACAAGAAAGTAACTAAGACATACTCAGTCGTAAAAGACTACATGTTATATGATTCTATTTTCATGAAATGTCCAGAATAGATAAACTTAGAGATACGAGAAGTAGATTAGGGTTTACTTATGGGTGTGGGGGATGGAAGATGGAGATAATGTAGAAGATAAAGCTAAAGGGTACATACAAGCTTTCCATTTGAAGTGATGAGAAATATCTTAGTGTTGATTGTAGTAATAGTTACTTTATTATGAATTTATGAATGTATTATGCTAAAAGCCATTGAATTATGTATATTGTTAATTAATTAATTAATTTAATTTTAATGGTACATTTTAGATGTACATAGTGATAACATTCATCATAGAGAATTTGTACCTGTACATGATATATCTTGTTGCTTCTTTTTTTCCCATTCCTCTCCCCTCCCTTCACCCCCTCCTCCCTCCTTATTTGCAGAAGCTTAGTTTCTATTTTTTCCTTCCATTTCTTATTTCTCTTGTCCCTCTGAATTATGCATTTTGACAGGTGAGTTTTTATATACATACATATATATGAAAGAGAGAGAGTCAGAGAGAAAACCTGAACAGAAATCAGGTCTGTGGTATTATTCAAATGTCGGGACATGGCTTGCCTAATGTCAACATTCTCCATTACGTGAATTAGAAAAAATTCTCCATTATTTAAATCAATTTTATTTGAGGTTTTAAGCACTTACGACATGGATTTGTAACTAATTTATAACGCAGCTATGACTTACAGGAAAACAGGTGTAAAGACGCATTCTGAGGGTGGGGCAGTCACCTAGAAGCTGTTTGGTGAGAGGATGACATGGATGTCAATCTACTGAATTTAGACTGAAGATAGGATGCAGTCAATGGAAAAGGAAAACAGAAATGTCTGCGTGGACAAATCCTGGTGAACTGGAGGCCCTCTACGGAACCCGGAGCTCCGCATGGCTGGGATGGCATTTCATTCACCGCCACATTGGCAGGCCGGCTGCTTTAACAAAGTTGACGCTCCACTTGCTTTCACCAGCCAGCTGTTTCTCGCTCTACTGTGTACAGACTGCCAGCTGCGCCAGGCTGAGCTCTGCTGCCCGCGTACTCTCACTACAGAGCCCAGGCTGAGGGGCAGGTTCTTTCTGGGAACGACGCTCTCAGGGGAGAAGGCAGAGAGGCCGGAGCGAGGGCCAAACCTGAGATGTTCTGCAAAGCTTTTGCTCATGGATGGTTCGCATTGTATTTCACGCTGTTTTGGCCAAAATGTGTCCGTAGTCCACCAATCCCCAGGTCAGTGAAGCAGGGAAGTTTTATTCTCCATGCAGAAGACACTGACTGTAAAGCACACAGCAATGAGCAGGATGTAGAGGCTTCTCAAGGCAAAGGGGAGAGTGAATGATTGTTCACAGTAGTGCGGTCTTGCACAATTGCTTTCTTAGGCTTGTCACTGTAGGTCAATATTACTTATTTATCATTTGAGCAAAAGAATTCATAAATTAACAGCTACATTCATTACAAACTGGAGGAAAAAAGCTTGGAGGAGATTGGAAAGAGAAAATAAATATGTGTTTATACTGATGTTGAAGAACTGGGTGGGGGGTGGAGATCTTTAAATCAATACCTGTGAAGTTGGAGAGAGAGTGAGGGAGGAAGCAGCAGTGGAAGGGGCAGGAGAGCGTGCCAGGGTAAGGTCGCTGAGTCAGTCTGTGCAGTGAGAAGAGAAATGGGTTTTTAGCGCTAGAGGAGAAATATGAACCAGGAGAGATTGGTCAGAATGGAATTCGAGACCAGAACATGCAGTGCCAAGAGACTTGCAAAGAAAAGGTAGTCGACAGTGTCAAAAGTATTTTTAACTCATTAAACGATGTCTCTTCCAACACCTCAAATAGAGGTATGTCACTCCCCCTCCCCCAGTCTATCTCACATAGGAAGTTAATTGAAGGCTACATGGAACAAAAACAAATTAAGTTTAGTGGAGGATGAAGAAGAGATAGTTTGAAGCAGAGAAAAAAGAACCAAATAACTTGATATAAAAATTAAGACCATGTACCAAACGGAAGTCAATAAATACAACAAACATGGAGCTAGTATCTGACCATAAACTTTAATTCCGTATTCTTGCTACTAAAGAAGCAGAAAAGAGAATGGCAATACAGAGGAAAGGAGGAGAAAGAGAAGCAGACATGAGAAAATTAGGTTAAAATAAAACAAAGCAAAATAAAGCAGCATTGGTTCTAAACGCTGGCTGCACATTAGAATCACCCAGGGAGATATTTAAACTATCCATGTCTGGGCTCAACCCTCAGGGATTCTTAGCTAATAGGCCTAAAATGAGACTTGGTATTGGTATTTTAAAAACAAAAACAAAAACAAAACTCCCTGGTGATTCTAATGTGCGGCTCAGCCTGAGAAGCGTCTTCCAGGCAAGGGGGGAGGCAGGTGTAAGGAGCGAAACTGCATCATCAGTCCCACCTCACAGTCCACTCGGGCTCCAGGCTTGAGGGGCTTTGGAGATGCAAACTGGCCGTCTAACTAGCCGAAGCTCAGCTGCCTTGTACTTTTGAGACAATCAGAATGATGAAATGAGTATCAGCTGAGGAATCAAACATTTGACAACCTCTTTCTAATTCTAACTACAAGGCCTAAACCAGTGGTGCACCTATACCACGCGTGCTCCAGTGGCCTCTCCATGTCACTGACAGCTCTAAAAGGGTCCCCATAATGGGCCTGAGCAGTCACTTATTCTCTCTGAGTCCCCTTCCACATTTGCAAAATAAAAGTTTAGGCAAGATGACTTATTTGCAAGTGTACTACAAATGACCTGAAGAAGGTTAGAATGGGAAGGGGTCTGGAGACCGGGCAATGGCAGCTCCCTCCGGAACCTGTATGGAATGACCCAGTAAACTTGGGTGTCCTGAGCACCTATTACAAAGAAATACAAAAAAAAAAATGTGGGGTGGGAATAGAAAGTTACACATACACACACTCACACATTCACACACTGCTCTTTTTTAGTGTGTATTTGCAGTACCTAATGTTGTCTTGTTCATCTTTGGTCCTTTTACCATCCTCGCTTCCCTCCTCTCTCCTCTAATCCTTCCTCTGATCCCCTTCCCTGTCTCCAAAAAGTCCGCCTTTTCGTTTCCTACTATCTTTATTTTACCCTTGTTCGTATTTGGGCTTGCTCATATATGAGAAATTATGCAATATTTAACTTTCTGTCTCTGATTTATTAACATTATTGTAAGAAAATTGTCTTTTAATTGCAGCGTACAAATAGGTTTTGTGCTACGATTTAAAAAATAAACACTTAGGGCTGGGGATTTAGCTCAGTGATTAGAGTGCTTGCCTTGCAAATACAAGGCCCTGAGTTCGATCCCCGGCACCACCAAAAAAAAAATAAAATAAAATAAAATTAAATAAAAAATAAACACTGAAGGGTGGACACTCTTATTTTTCCCATTCTTCGAGGCTCAAAATTATTAATATAGCTCCGCTTTTCTTATCATCCGCAGATAATCTGATGTATCTTGAGGGTGAGAAAATGTTAGCAAAATAGTAAGACTTGTGCAGAAAATAAATGAGAACTATTTGCTGTTTGAAAATTGTGAAAGAGCTTCAGACACTAAACCATATTTGCATTTCTAGACGCAAATGAGAAGGGGGAAGCAAGAAGTGAAATTGAAGGTGCAAATAGGGCTAAGGGTGGGACTCATCAGCCGGCACCCAGTTATATCACTGTTACGTACATACAGGGGTAGCCAGCCCGTCCTAGACTTGCAGGCCTAAGGCCCAGAGGCCCTGGGAGAATTCTCCTTTCCATTGCATCACTTAGACCCGCTGGGCTTGCCTCTTGCTGTGTGTTCATAGCTCAGAAGCTGCCTGGTACATGTCTAAGATGAAGAAGGCCCCATAAATTGGGGCAATATTTGTATTAATGGACTTACCTTATCTTCAACTTTCTTTAGAAATATCTGATTCATACTAGCACCCCGTTTCAAGAAATATCTAGGAGTAAAGAAGACCCTACTAAAAAAGCATATCATCTTGCTACACTGGTCAGGATCATTTGTCCTTTATCTGTGCTCCTTGGTTGTTACAACAAAAGCTGCCTCTCATCAGATGTTAGACATGCAGTGACAGAGCAGCAGGCTGAGTGTTCTACACGCACTTAATGCTCAATAAGCTGCTGACCAGATTATTTCCCCCTTTTGCAGATACAAAAACTCAGGCTGAAAGTCAGGTCAACCTGTGTGACCAAGAGTGCTTAGCTAAACAGTGGCAGAACCAAAATACAACGCAGAGTGATGAACTCAGTTGCTACAAAAATACTCCATCAGGTACATTTTTAAAATAATCCAAATTTCTGATTATAAACGTCATATATGACCATCGTAGGGAATTTTCAGAAACCAATAAAAGAATTTAAGTACAAATCTTCATAATCTTCACTACTGCCCACATTAGGGCTCAATATTTTAATGTTTTATGTGATATTTTTAAAGCTTTTATAAAAATAATTTCACCTGACATTATATTATTTGCATTTTCTCACATCATTGAATTCTTCAGAAATACAATTTAAACTGGTAAATGACAGTTTACCATAATTTCTGTAAATATTCCCTTCCCAACGGACATTGGAATTTCTCTTTTTCTGCTGCTCCAAATGATGCTGGGATGAACACCCCATTTATGAAGCTTTGTTCCATTTCTGATACTTCCTTAGCATACAGATCACATTGCCTGTCCAGAATCTCTTCTCTGGGAACCACCTGCTCCAGCCCCTGGTGTCTCTTACAGCTGAGCTGTGGGATCCTGCCTTTCTGACCATTGCTAATTCATATCACATTGGATACTAGACCTGACCTATTTATAGTTTGAATGTGAAATTTTAAGCTCGGGGATCCTTGCCCTTCTGGCAATGTTCTGGAGGAAGTACCATCCTGCTGAGAACATTGCTGGCCTATTAGTCAGCTTTCCCACGGCTGAGACACAATACCCTACACCTGTGACACAATACCCCACACCTGTAATTTAAAGGCAGAGTTTATTTGACTTACAGTTTCATTATGGTCATCAGACACCAAGGCAGAAACAACATGGTGAAAGGGCACGGTGGAGGAAAGCTGCTCACCACATGGCGGCCAGGAAGCAGAGAACAAAGGGAGAAGCCAGACACAAGAATATACCCTTCCAGGTCCCACCCCCAGTGACTTGCCTCTTCCAGCCAAGCCCCACCTCTGAACAGCATAGTTGGTTATGAATTTATCAATGGACGAACCCACCAATGAGTAAGTATAGTGCCACATGATCCAGTCACCTTCTGAAAGCCCCACCTCTAAACACAAGACTTTAGGGGACATTTGAGATCTAAACCATAATCGCTGGGCTGCCCTGATAATCATTCTTCCCAAAGCCTGGCTTTTCCACTATCCCTTGTGTCCCTTGAACTAACCGGTATCCTTTCAATAAATACCCTGATTTAGATGCACATGTCTAGTTGGTTTCAGAAGGTTTGAAATAGAAACTTAATTAGTAAAAAAATGCAGTAATATTTCTTGAAGAGATATTACCTGGTTAGAGTAAATTTAAGGCTATTAATGCATATACCCATGTTGTCCCCCAGAAATTTTTATAATTTCCATTCCTATCACTAAACCTATAGGACGTTCCTATTTTCTTCTTTTTCAAGTATTTTTGTTTTGTTTTGTTTTGAGACAGGATCTCCTTATGCAGTTCGGGCTGGTCTTTAACTTGCTGCATAGCCCAGGCTGGCCTCGAACTCATGGTGATCCTCCTGCCTCAGCTCCCAAGTTCTGGGATTCCAGGTGTGTGCTACCACACCTGGCCTGCCAAATGTGAAGGCAGATAATGCCATCTCATGCTTCACATTTGAGTTTCTTTAATTACCAATAATTTTTAAAATTTTATATGCTTTCTAGCCAGGTGCATTTCTATGCTTATTCTTTTCTTTTGACTATTGTGGTCTAAGAGATTTTACAGTTGATCTATGCAAGATGGTTATGCACTGGAAATGTGAGCCTTGATTAAAGCATTCCTCACATTTTGCTGTTATTACGTAACAGTTACTCGTCTATGTCAGGACTCTCTCCACTACACTCTCATCATTCAGTGATCTGAGGCTTCTGACGGATTGACTTGTTCATACTCCTTGTATGTAGATGAGCTAGCAAAGAGTGTGGTAAGAAATAACCCAATATTTCAGTTGTTTAACACACATGGAAAAGAAATGTTTTTATTAAAGTTTGTCAGGAATGGAAAAATTCTATTTGTTTTAGATGCTCAGTGACCCAGGCTAGTAAAAGATTCATTTTGATACATGCTTCTGTGAGTAGTGCAGTCTGTCGAGCACTTAGGTGATTTTTGTGCTCACTCTGCCTAAAAGTAATGCACATCCGATCTGGTCATACTGTGTTGACCAAAATAAGCCATGTGGCCATGATGGACTTCCAATAAGCAGCGATGTACAGTTTTACCATGTGTCTAGGTGAGAATAACAATGTATGCGAGGACGAGGGCTACAACACCCCAGTATTCTCCCCTCTGCTCACTGCTCCTCCCTAGCAGAAAGCCCTCCTTCTGCTTCGACAGGTTCCAGTCCCACCAACCCTTCAAAAGCTACTTCAAAAGCCACGTGTCCACCAAAATTCTCTCTTATCTCCTTCACGTAGAATTGATCTCACCCTCCTATGAGCCATATTAAAAATCTTAAAGAGAGTAATTTCTATCTTGACTTACAGTTTGTTAGGTACATTTTTTCTCCCTTTCACTTGGATCCTGAGTTTCTTAAGGGAGGGCTCTCTATATCTTATTTGTGTTCATATACTTCACAGGCTTAGTTCAGTGTGTAATAGATTAGGTGCACATTAAATGATGCAAGAATGAAAAAACAATGTATAGTTCCTAGTTTATAGACTTTCAGATTTGCAAAGTACTAAGACTTGCTTATAATTCATTAATTGAGTTAATAATAATTACATTTTTACACATGTTAAAATTAGTGTGTTTTTTGATTCTCAGTGATTGAGAAATGTAGCAGCTGTAAAGTGCTTATCAACACTATAAAACGCTTCCTCCTCAGAAACACATGCCAAGAGACTTCTAGGATTTTTCAGAAAGGATCCTTGTCAATAAGTATAGAAGAAGGAAGGGTAAAAGGAAAGAAAGGGGAAAGGGAAATATGGAAAAATATCAAATATATATATATATAAACCTGCTGTAAATAGGGAAGGAGGAGCAGAAGGGGGGGAAGCGGGGGAAACCAAGATACACCATGTACAGGTACAAAATAACTATGATGAATGCGATCACTATATATACAATGTACCAATACCTGTTCTTGGTAAAAAAAAATAAAATTAAAAAAAATAAGTATATTGGTCTTGATTTGGCTGCTATTTTTTGTTTTGTTTCTGTTTTTGTTTGAGCTAAGATCTGGCTACATTGTCATGCACCTCTAGGCTCAAATGACCCTCTTACCTCAGCTTTCTATGTAGCTGGAACTAGAGTCATGTGCTAGCATCCTGGCAGGGTATGGCTTTACATTGTTGTTATTTTTGAATAAAAATCACTGTTGGTTTATCTTCATCTTTTCCTATTTTCGCAAGTTATTTGTTTACTTAATATTGTGTAAGGATTTTATAGTTTAATCCTTTGTGTAGCACCTTTGAAATCTACTTTTAGACAAAAATTTCATATATATGTGCACATTTGTGTAATATATGTATAAATGTATAAAATGCATATATGTATATAATTATGTATTTATATGCATTTATGTGTGTATACACACAGACACACATATGTGTATGTTTATCTTATATATTTGCATAATTGTAATGCATGTTCATGCGTATACACACACAGTGTACTTACGCAAACACATAAATATATAGAGGCTTGCACTTATCATTCCAGATTTTCATCATTTGCTCAGATCTCAGCTGCGTGAGCACCTGGCCAGGGAAGCTTCCGACTACCCACCCCACTGAACCTTATATTTTATTCACTGGTCTTTTAGGCCTTGTCACTTGAAATTCTCTTACTTGTACGTCTATTTTATTTGACTTTTATTGTTATTCTTACCCCACATACAGTCTATCTTTTTCTTCTAAAGAGCACTCTCATGAGGACAGGGAATGGACCTTACTAGCAGACATTGTCTAGTACAGAGTATGAAGCCAGATAAATATTTTCAGGTGAGTGAGTGAATGAATAAAAGATTCTTTCTAGGATGGCTAGATAGGTCATGCTACCATTTGCTTGTAAAGGGAATGCAAGGCAGAAGTAATTTCAGAGGAACGATGAGCCTTGAAGATGTTGAGTTTGAGGTTCCTGTGTGATATTCAGACGAACATGGCAAATAGGAATCTGATCATATAAGTGTGAAATGTGGGCCAGGGGACATATATGTGGTCATCTGTTTACGGGTAATGTGAAAGCCCTGGAGTGGCTAAGATTCTTGGAAAATAGAAATAGAAACAGAAAATAGAAATAGCAGAGGAACTGAAGAAGACATACTTTGGCCTCCCAGACCTTCCTCTCTCTGATGTTAGCTGCGCCCAGCAGCTTCAAAGGGTAGGGCATCCCTGAAACCTTCCGTCTTGAGAGTGCAAATGGTTTTGTCTCTTTAATCTTGCTGGCCTCCCCACCCACAGAGGCAGCTCCACAGAGCCGGCCCTGCACACTCTATTTATCCTGGTCTGTTAGAGTCGTGTTTATCCCTGACATTACAGATGGAGGAGAATCAGTACCTCCCATGGGGCCTCATGGAAGCAGACCCCACTAGCTTACCCAAACACTTGCTCTCGGCCCTTCTGGCAAAATTCCTGGGAAGAAAAGCCAGGGGTGTGGGAAGTGTGTTTTATCATGGTGCACAGCAGCCACCAGCTGTCTCTCTAATGATTATTTGTAGTCATACAGAGATCTGTTCAACAAAGGAGCTCGGGCTCAGAAGGAACTCCTCCTTGGTGATGTGCGCCACAGCACCAAAAAGTGTTTTGTAATTTACTATCTCTCTGACCTAGGGCTGTTAGAAGTGCAACATGTAATTCAAAGCCTTGAAAATAAATAAAAACTGAATTTCATCTATAGTTAAGGACAATGAGTCATACTAACCTTCTTGGCGATTCCTGAAGATTAATTCTGACACCAAAATTCCCACTTCTGTTACTTAATTTTCATTCTAGAACACTTCTGTGCTACTGGTAGTTTCCCTAAATACTTACTCCACCTCCTAAAGTTCAGTGCAATACTATTCAAGGATTATCTAACAAACTGAAGCCAAATCAAGGCCGATTTTGTCCAAAAGTAGACTCTGACTCTACTGCATATAAGTTTTTCTGTAGCTCTTTCTTAGCCCCTACCCATTCAACACTGAAGGCCAAGGTTAAACATTTGACATCATCTATCCATTTGATGCTTAAGTTCCCTTCTACAGTTTGCTTACAAGGTGTTCATCTGTTTCTGCTTGGACAACCAGGGATGAGAAACCCACTACCTCCAGGCTAGTGCAACTGACTTTTTTGGCAGATCCTCAAGCAATCCTCCCATGTGTTGGGCTGCAAACTGCCACACTATATTTTTGTCTTACTAGTTTTAGTCTTGCACATGAGCCATCCAGGATAAGTCTTAAGATGCTGTGTTACAGCAAACACTGCAGATTCGATGAGAGAATCATCCACTCTCAGATTTTCTCCTCACACAAATCCTCTGGAGTCCTTCGCCTCATTCACTTGCATTCCCAGTTTGCCAGTGTCTGTGATTCAATCTGGAGTGTCCAGTGGCCCATTCTTCCTCAAGTGTGGTCTGTCAAACAGGGAGCAGAATTTCTGTTAGTGTTGCCCTGAACCCCATTGGCCCTATTAGCAGAACATACTCTGTTGATGCAAACTGAGCTTATAACTCACTCTCACATGGTGTTAAAGTGTTTAAAATCCTGATGTTAAATGAGGCTTCCTTTACGCTGCACTTAGGCAACTAGTACTATTCTGATAGCAAGTGTCACAATGCATTTACTTCTGCAAAAATTCATCTCACTAAATTTGACCCATACTTTTCATTTGCTATTTGATGGTCTCACCCAAATCTTTAAGAAAAATTATAAACAGGACCAGGTCAAAGATAAATTTTGTGGCATGGAGTCCAGATGAACACTGATCCATTAATTAAGAGTTTTGGTCTCATTTCACCAATTTCTAAATGATCTACCTACACCCTTGTTGGCCCACATTACTGTGTCTTGGCTTACAGAGGATCTTGCCAAGCACCTGGCTCAAATCCAGACCCTTGCCATTCACAGCCATCCTCAAATAGTTGGCGGAGTAACTTCATCAACTTAGTCTGTACTTAACAGCTTAAAACCACATTAGATACATAATTTTTTAGTATCAGAATGATCCACAGTAACTTGGCCTCTTGGATGAGATCCAGGCTGCCTTGAATGTACTCCATGTCTATACACACACGCCTATCTGGGTTTCAATCAGAATGGATCCTGGATTGTTTTCATTCTTGCCTCTGGGTCCTCAGTGCATTTCATCTTTAGGTCAATCTCAGAAACCTGAGGGCTGCTCGATATATTCTCTCTGAAGAGGTCCTTACTAGGTGGAAGAAGATGGCCTGGAGTTTTAACACTGTTCAAGAGGCGGGCTGCTGGGCTGCTGCTCTAAAAGAAAGCGTGTACTTCCTGTCACAGGAAATGGCCCTGTCTTTCCCTCATCAGGAAAATTCCCAGCTACCCCCGATGTAGACTGATGGTTTGCCTAGCACTTTAACTTCTTGCTTACTGAAGTCAAGATACTCACTCCTTTTGTCTCCACAAAATGCCCCCAAACTACTCCAGGACTCCATCCTCTAAATTGTCATCTTTAAATACGTACTAAAATATTTTGCCTAAGTAGTGGCTCCTCAAAGGATGTCCAGGTTCCAGACCTAAACAGGACCTCTTTGGGGCAGGGGAGGTTATCATCAGCCTTTACTATATTATTGTCACAAGCAATCCCCAAAATTCCTCAGATTCTCCTACTTCATTTACAGATGAGAAAATTCCTAAAGATGTCAAGTGAGCTGTCTGAGTTCACAAAGCTACCAGTGATGCGGCGAAAATAAGAATTCAGGCCCTCTGACTTAGCATTCAATGTCCTTCCTACTGTTACAAAGAGGAGAGGCGGGACAAGAGAAAAGAAAAGGCAGGAGTGTCCTCTCGCCACACAAGAAGCCTCCAAAGGCAATGCTACTTCTGTGTCACCTCACACCCGAGGAACCAAGATGGGAGGCGTCTCTGGCGGTCCAACCCTTCAAGTTCAGAAACTAACCTCTTCATCTCCTGATACTGACTTCAGAGGATGGCCACGGGCATCCCTGGCCCATCTTCCCTGGACGGCTGCTGACTGTGCATCAGCTTCCTGTCCATTCCTGGGTCCGTGGAGAGTAGGGCTTCTGCAGCCAGAGCCATTTCCCGCTTTCTCGCCCCTGGAAAATTTCCTGAGGTTTTCTTGGCTCCACTGCATTAGTGGCTAACTCCTCTTTACGTTGTCCTCGCTCATATAGTAAGCACCAGACCTCAAGATTGTGCTTTGTTTTTTGAAAACAGGCCAGTACTACAAACAGCTTTTCATTCTTTTTTGGAAAAAAGGAACTATAGTTTTAATTATTCAGCTATTAGAGAATTCACAGGTTTAGGTAGTAGATAAGAGGATAATAAAGACCCAGTCAGTAATTCAACTGGATCTAAATGGAGAGAAGGTTTTCTTGTCTGGCTCAAAGAAGAACCAACAAGCAAAAAATCCCTCATGTCCCTAAGTTCTCATAGCAAGTTGGTCTTCAAACTTTCATGTTATAGAGTCGACTCAAAGGTAATAATTTAAAATTTGGAGAGACAAGGCCAACATGATCACATGAACAATGATCCCAAAACCGGACTCGTGGAGGTTGTCTTGAGTGTTTTATAATCAAGTTTACTCTTCAGAAATAGATCCCAGCACGTGCAAAATTTAATGGAGTGTATGATTTGGTTCTTATATAGTCAGCTGGAAATCTTCTAGAGATGATGGGCTACAATTTTTTCTGATTTTGTTTTTTTTAAACTCCCACATCTCTTGCTATGTAAGCATCTATAAGAACATGGAAGTAATAATGAATTTTATGTAAAGCATTCTGATGTGGAAAAAACATGGAGGGATTTGTGCGTGGGGAGGGTGTTTTCTAGAAGGAATGTTAGAAGGAATTATGATCAAAAAGTTAGTCCTTCTCTAGAGAGATAACCAAATAAATCTATTTCTGCAGAATAAGACTTAAACCATTGTTGAGCACTAAAAGTATAACAGGATATTTTTCTTTCAGTGACTTTCAATATTCATGGATTTTCATCAGTATAAAATCTGGGGGGAAAATCGGTATATTATTTCAAGGGCACTCACTTGTATCTGTCTGTAGAAAGGGATGTTGCTTGCACTATGCTACATTCAATCTCAGGGTGAGGGGCAGAGAGGACCTAGGAGAACAATGTGGGTAGACATGACCAAAGTACAGTATAAACTCGTATGAAAATGTCAAAATGAAATCCATTATTCTGTATCATTAATAAGAGCTAATAAAAATTAAAAGCAATTCTTGAATGCCTAAACTTGCATGACCTTGTGAAAGCTCTAAAGTACCCAAGCAGAATGGTCCTGGTGCCCACTTCATATATGGCTATGGAGCAAAATAGAGAAGGAAAAACTTTCCGGAGGCAGGACAGGGGCCTCAGGCCTCAGAAAAGGAGAGGTACAAGTTCTTTCAGGCACAGACTCCGGGTGTGACTATGTATGCTCTACATGGTGGAAGGGACCACAGAAGGCTATGAGCCGAAGTGTTGGGGCTACATCCAGCAGTGACTCACTAGTAGCTCAAATGTGCAGTCACCTCCTTCCCTCATTTGCCTCAATGGAGAACTTCGGGACTGGAAAGAAGGAAAGAGTTACATCCCTAAATCCAGAATCCCCTTCCCCACCACAGCCACCACCTCTGATTGGATTTGATGTGACAGTGATTAGTCATTTCATAAAGACCCCGAGGTCTGCTTGTTCTTTCTTCCAGCAACAAGCTGTCATTTCCTAAAGCAGGAGGGAAAAATGCCAGCCATTCACACGCAGAGCACGAATAACTGAAGGGGGACCTGAGGGTTCATCAGCTCTCAGAGACACGGACTTCTGAAATGAACATCCATTATCCTTTTCTGTCTGTGCATCAAACACCAAATCACAGGCTGCAGAGTATCTTATCATTAAATAAGACATGATTTTAAATATAGGATCAGCTAAAGATTAGCTGTTTGCTCTTGGATAGGCCATTTAATTACTCTGACCTTTTAGAATTGTTATAAGGAGAAATGAAGAAGGTGAATAGGATTGGCAAAATTCCTCGTGCATTGGAGTTGCTCGATAAGCAATTTTTTTCTATTTCTATGATAAAAAAGTAATGGCTATGGAACTCCTAGTTTGTGCAAGACTCTCTAAGTTGCTTTGTTTATATTTAGTTTATACATGTAATATATATGACCTCATATCCATATATGATCTCGTTTAATCTCACAACTTTATGATATCCTATTATTATCTAAATTTGCCCTATGATGGACATGAAGTACAGGGACACCAGGGGTTACCCAAAGGCACGTTATCTGTAAACAGTGACTCCCGAGCCCATCTTCCTGCTGGCTGCCTGAAAATCTTCCCACAGTAACTTGCCTTAGGGACATGGAGAAGAATTCCTCTCAGCTTCTGCAAACACACTGAGGTTTCACACCAGGATTCTGGTAACTCGTTCCCCACATTGGATCCTGTGGCTCACTTGGGCTTTGCCTTATGTTTTTTCTATTTCTTCGCCTTATGTACACAGCTCCTCTTTGCTTGGACTACTTAGTAGAAACGAGTATAGCTATTTGTCTGGACTTGCCTGGTGTGTGTATTGAAAGGAAAGTTAAACAGAAGCAGGTTACTGAGGTCTCTGTTTTCTCCTCTGTGACATTTGCTGAAATGGTCTCTCTCACCCACTCAATGGACATATATATATCAGAGGAAGAGTGATGGTTTCCATGCCTCCTTTTCGGTGACCTGGGAACAGTGGCTCGGGAATTTGAGCATAGACCATTTACCCAACATTGGGCAGAGAAATTTAAAGTTCTCATCACTGCCCATACTGGCAAATCTTGAAGTGGGGAGGGGCCCTCAATCAGAGAAGGGAATCTATGAGCTGAAAGTTTACACAGAGAATTTACAGTCACAGCCTCGACCAGACAGAGGTCATAGAACCAACAAATGCACCCCGAAATCTCAGGTTTGGAGGCGGGCCTGGTAGGAAGGGGTGAGTCACTTGGGGCACAACTTGGAAGGGGCAGTTCTGGTCTGGGCTCCTCCCTTCTCTCCCTGCCCCCCAGATGTCATGACATGAGCAACTCTTCTCTGCCCAGCCCTCCACCATGCTGCTGTTGCCTTGGAGTCAGCCAACCATGGCCTGGAGCCACTGAGAGTGGGAGCCAAAATAAACTTCTTTTTAAGTTGTGGGTCTCAGGTATTTTGTCCCAGCCATGAGAAAGTGACTGTTACAATCAATCCCCTTGTGTCAGCCTCTTTAGAAGAAATACATCCTCCTCTCTCATTTCCATTCTGTCTGTACAGGTAATCTCACTGCAGTATGATTGCCAACATCAAAAAAAGGCTTATTAGGTTTTGACCTCATGGTATTTTATTTTCTATTTTGGTTTTTTTATCCTTTCCTAATCCAAAATCATCTTTCAGCTAAACGTTTTTCTTAGTACAAAAATCAGCCGTGGCAGAAGAAAGCTTTGGTGAATGTAGCAGATCCAGTTAAACTGATAGTGCATCCTTCAGAATAGACTATAGGGACACTGTCTTTAACACACACACACGCACACTTCTCACATTCGTCCACTCCCCCAGAGTGATTTTCATTGTATGAATGATTCAATTTAAACTTTCTAATGATTTAAAGTATTCCTCCACCTTTGTTGATATGAAAGTTTATATTCGAGCTTTTCAAAAGTAGCTGTGACTTACCGTGACTTGTTTGTGCATTTTGTAAATGAGTGCTCCTGAAGAACCGGTTATCTTTGATTTTTGCCCCTGTTGAGACTGTAAGGTAGAATGGCAACCAGTGGGACAAGCTTTAAAAGCAAACCTCCTCCCCAAGGGTTGGGGAAATAATATGAATTTGAGAGTCCACAATAAAAAGAATTTAGTTTATAAAATTACATATGGGCTCTATTTCTCTCAGTCCCTCCTAAATATATTTGCATATAAATTGAAACAATGTTCTAGTCCATGCGTATAGGTGAAAAGTCAGACATTTGGATAACTTTTGCAATCACTTTTGGGAAATAATCACCCTAATCCTCAAACATAGTTCTGATGCTATATTAAAAAGCCTAATTAGGGGCCAGAAGTGCTGCTCAGTGGTAGACCACATGCTTAGAAAAAAAAAAAAAAGTCTTGTTCTACAACA
The DNA here is from genome assembly GCA_004026905.1 of Hystrix cristata. NCBI lineage: Eukaryota > Metazoa > Chordata > Mammalia > Rodentia > Hystricidae > Hystrix > Hystrix cristata. The sequence continues at coordinate 57,084 of PVJO010000202.1, forward strand.
TCAAAATTCTAAAACTTCAAGTTAAAGCTTCTCCCTTGTTGCAAGCAAGCTGTTAGAGAAAGAGGAGCATGGTCCGTTTAGTTTTTTGTCCTACATTTTATTTCCTCTCCTAAGAACTGTGGTTTCTGATCCCCGCAAGACAGGATCTGGGAGAAGAAGGTGAGATGCGAGGATGCTGTGTTTGGATTGGTGCTGTCCTGAGTTACTTCATGATTCCTGAGTTTGACTGGGGAAACATTCTCTCATAAGAACTTTCTGTAGTTCTTCAGCAAGCATCCCATCACCACTTTGGGAATTTCTAACTTTTATCTCTGGAAAGATTAATTTATTCATTATTACTAGGAATCCAAAAATATGATCAACTCTTCTCTAATAGTCTCTGCAGCTCTTTATTGGGCAGCGCTTTATAGAAGTCTGCTCTCTCTTGAGGACCACAGGAAGGAGACATCTCCTCTTTACCTTCACATGGTTCGGGAGTGTAGGCTGATCCTCACCTTCCACTTCTCCATCAAAATCTAATCCGTTTACCTCTTTCTCTTTGGGTTTCTCAGACGGGAGTCAGACAGGTGTTCACATGTTCTTCAGCTGCAGATTAGAGACCAGCATCTTCCAGTCATCTTTTGGAAGCTTTTTCTTCTTGGCTAGAAAGGAGATTGTAGTGTCCTTTCTCCCATACTCCTGCACACGGCCAGGCTGCATAAGGACCTCCCTCCACAGGTCCCACCCTACTGGTCTCTAGTGACCGGAAGCTATGGGCTCCTGCAGAGGAAGGGTTTAGAGCTGCACACTTCTGTGACGTTTCCTTGATATCTTGGTGCTTTTGTGGAACTTTCCAGCTTAACATTCTAATATATTCATTACTGAATATTTAGAATTTAAAAGTCAGTCATAGTTTCACGTCCCAGACACAAACGTAACTACCACCAGCATTTGTCATGCTTGTTCATAATTTTCCTCAGTGTAGGAGCATGTTTAAAATTGGGATTGTCCCTCCATATCTGAGAAATATTGACTCCAAGACCCGCTATAGATACTAAAATCTGTAGATGCTCAAGTCTTGTATGCTCCTGTGTACTGTAAATCATCTCTAATATAACACCTAATATAATGCAAATGCTATGTAAATTGTTATACCGTGTTATTATTCAGGAAATAATGACAAGGAAAAAAGTCTGTACATGTTCAGCACAGATGTAATTTTCTCTGAATACTATTGCAGTTGGTTGACTCCTCAAATGTAGGGCTGACTATAATTTAGAAAACGGGACTAGGCTGTACGTACGATTTGCACCCTCTTGTTTCTTAAATATATCTCAAGCAAGTTTCTAAGTCAATAAATGTGTTACTCCCTATTTTTAAATAGCTATTTTACCATATCTGCATATGCAGCCATTAATTCAGCAAAGTGTTTACCGTTAAGACATTAGGTTGTTTTCCAAAGATTCAACACATAAACAAAAAAGCTAATGAACATTTATGTTCATCTCACATAAATCTTCATGTTCATGCTTAAATTTAAATTAGAGTTAATATTTATATAATAATGTATATGAATATAAAATATAAGCAGCATAAAATATATAATGAAACTAGGTGTGCAAATAGCAGTAAAAATAAAAAGTAAGATACATATTTCATCATCAGGAATAATACTTCAAGCTGTAATCAGTAATCACCAAGTTTATATTACTGTGAATCAAGGATTTAAGAGCTGACTTTAATTAAACAGCCCATAGAGAGCAGCCAAAGCCCAGAAAGTGGACTCCAGAGTATTGACAACAAATTTTACCCATTTTCACATTTTTTTTCCTAAAGTCAGCTCTTGTTCTTACCTTCCTAAAAAGGTCAGCAAATACTATTACTCCTACACCAGGAATATTTCCAAATTCAGCCACTCTTCTCTATCTCCAATATCATTGCTTTAATTCACGGCTTCAGCATTCTTCACCTAAGTTTCTGGAATCACCTCCATGCCCTGCCTTCCCCTTCATCTAAGCTGACTCCAGAATGCACTCCTTTAAGAATACAGACTATTGTATTCCTCCTTGATTCCAGGTCTATGCTGGCTTTAAGATGGCTTCTGGATAAATCCAAATGCTCTCTATAGTGGTTCCAGGCCTGGGCGAGGCAATCTCCTCTTTGTTTCCAGTTGTACCCACCAGAATCCCCAAGGACCCACCTTGCACATTATGCTCCACCACGCCCAATTTCTCAGGGCTCCTAAACACTGCACACTTGCTGATGATTCTTCATGCGTATTCTCGTGCCTATTTTGAGAATGTCTCAGCCTTGTCTTTGATTGATCTTTCAAACAAGTCCCTACAATATCATCTCATTTCCTCCATACGTCCAAGTGGAATCCATTGCTGTCTCTTCTGGCAAATTACATTTCAAGTTTCTTGGACTCATACTCTGCTTTACCACATTGTATTGTTTTTTTCTCAGTCTACGTGTCCATCTGTCATTCCTGTTAAACTGAGAGCTGCCTGCTGACAGGGCTTTGGTTGCCTTTTCACCTGGTATCATTAGGCTTAATAAACTGGGACAGTCATTTGGGTATCTTTCTAATACTATTATATTTCTCTATTCACCCGAAATATAATATAAAATAAATATTCCTTTTCCCTCCATTTTTTTATAGTTCAAAATACGAAGCCAAGGGGGAAGAAAGATAAAGCTTCAAATCTGAAGCTAAGGCGTATTAGACTCAGAACTTGCAATTCTGCTCCCTGGTTTACTAAATGATAGTAATTTCAACGTGACACCAATAGGTACAATATAAAACCCCACAGATTCTGAAGTTAAATCCAAAGCCTAAAGATTTCAAAGTAGATTCCACCTCTCACCAGGATGGTTATACCCAATGATAACACACAATACATGATGGGTCTAAAATATAAGTCCCCACAAGCACCTCTGGGCTCTGTGCAATAGCGCTCCAACTCAAGTAAACATCATTTTTAGAGCATGCACTAAATGGTAGATTTAAATTAGAATAAAAAGACAGAAAACAGCATGTGAAACACTTCATTACCTTTTACATTTCTATGAAGCTTAGGGTAGAGGTGAGTATTAAAATAACAAGATTGAAAAGTGGCTGGTGAATAGGTCTTTAGCACTTCTCAGCTGACATTTTTAAATGGGCTTATTAATGCAAAAACCCTGTGGCTTTCATCATGCACACACAGAAATCAGAATCTCTGAGTCATAGACAGACAGGAAGGGAAGGCTGCTCTGTTTGAAATTTAATGGAAGAGGGTAAAAAGAGGCTGCAACTTCTGGCCTTTTAACATCCCCTCATCAACCCCTTTCTGTCACTCCTTTTGCAAAGTCAGTCTGAAAAACTGTGGTTTCAGTTCTTAACTCAAATGCTCTAAGCTGCTATGCCCCCTCTTGGAACCATCACAGGCCTGCTGGGCAGTAGTGTCCAACTCGCTGCTAATACTGTCATACAGTGATAGACTGTCATTCCCCAGGGTGGAGGCCAACCTGATCTTCTGTGTTCTGATGGAGTATGAGTAACGCCCTATGCAGGGGTCAGTCAATGGGCTTGTTTTCAAAGCCAACAGGAAGCAACAATCTCTGCTATCTAAGGGAATTACATCTAGTACCCAGGAGTAAGATACAAAGGGCCGCCTTCCATCATAACTTCTGTTGGCTCCATAGTCTAGAAGGTCGTTCCCTGCCTTTTTTTGTTGTTTTAATTTCATCTCAGTAGCCTCTTAAAAAATGTGCTGTACTCATGGTCTCTACTGTGCTCATTCAAAGCCAAGCCCGGTTTTGTTCCCCACATCCTCGGATCTCCAGGCAACTTGCTATTGGACCAGAGTTGTCACGAGCCTTTATTTTTCTAAAGTGCATTTTAAACATTCTGAGACTTATGCCCTCTCATCTATTCTGATCAACCAGTAAGATGTCCCTCTTCACTCTGTCCTCCCAGTTCTTTCTAATCTCATTCTCTGAGCATTTGAACCTTTGTTAACGGTGGCACGTAACAACTCTATGAAAAACCCAAGAGAGACCCTAAGTCCTCCCTAGCACCACCCACACCACCCCAGACTAAGCCTCTCCATGTGGACCTGGTGAGGAAACAGAGAACTAAGAAGAGGCAATTGCTACCTTTTCAAAGTCTGTATCATAAGCAAGAGCATTTCACATAGTTAAAATTCCACTCGGTACTTCAGAGGAGCCAAATCAAGACCATAGCAATTCTTTTAATTCTTTTAGAAGAGTCCTTGTCATGTTCATACAACTGGAACACATTTTTTGTGCTTCTGCCTTTGAAAGCACTCCTGGGTCTTCCCTGCTCAGTAAATCAAACATCACCACGGCTAAAATCATCCTCGTCTCCCTTCCGCCCTGACTACATTTGCAGAGTCGAAGAACCATACAACTTAATGGTAAACTGGAGATCAGCTCATAAAAATTTCTTTACACTCATTTCTGCACAGAAGGAGAAACTGAGACAAAAAGGGATTTGTCTAACATCGAAGATGAGGCGCTGCTTATTAGCCTTTAGGGGCCCTGACTCCTAACTGACTGCTCCTTTTGCTTTGTTTTTATTTTTTATTAGTATGTGTCTGGAGTACATACTGACTGCATTCTTAATGGGGAGTTGATACACGTACATAACACATCTTGATTCACTTTTTTATCTCCCTCCTTGTACCTCCCTTCCCCACTCCCAAATGCTCTTTTTGACAGTCCATGATACTGCTACTTAAAGATCAGCCTAGAATGTTCTCCCATGGAGGCAGAAAGTGGACAGCCTCCATAGGACTTTGCATTTAATAATGATTAATAAATAAATGATACTTCAAATGGCACAAGTTTCCTGGAAGAGAAAGGCCTGAGATAGTGCTTTCTGTTATATGTCTTGTTTTTCTTTTCTTAGCCAAGAACCGATTCTTTTCTGTCTCAACACCTTGAAGGGTGCCCTACTTCTAACATCCGAGCAGAGTCATCTTTGGGAGTGGGGGGGTGGGGGAGTGGGGTGGAGAAATACTGCTGGCATCTAGAACTGGAACATTTGAGGACACACCAGAGGAACACAGGGGAGAAAGGCTAGGAAATCCATAGGGCGTGGCCAACTCTTAAGGGCTTTCTGAGATAAGGGGAAAACCATAACACAAAATAACTGATGCTTAGCAGACACAGTAAAATTGGCTCTTGTAAATTAGCTTGATTTTTTTCACCCCGAATAGTCATTCTGCAAGAAAATATAATTTATCTAACCCACAGCCATTTCACAAAATATATTCAAGGTTCTCTTTGAAATTGCTATCAAAGCCTGTGAAACATTCTTTTGAATGTCATTGGTGTTCACAAAAGCTTTCTCTTCAAGGTTGATTTGCTTATTAGAAATAGACAAGAGTCACTCTTAGCTAGTTGGGAAAACAAGGTAGATAAGATTATACGTTTGTTTAAAAACATATACAGATAGTAACATTACATTTCCAAGTTATTTTGAGGATGTTTCCAAAAACGTTATTTCAAAAATAATCTCAGGAATGTCAGTGTCATTAGAATAAGAATATAATCTTTGCAGGTTACTAAATCAGAGTCAGCATCCATTCCTTCAAATAAGTTTTGGGATTGTGTTCCAAAAATCAGTCACAAAGTATGGCACATTCTCACAATGAAATACATGCTGTCGTGTAAATGGATGCTTGAGAAACAATTAATAGTTTAAAATGTGTTTTTGGTATAATAAAAGCAAGATATAAAATCATACAGCAAAGATTACCACAACTACATAAAAATATGCATAAAGATCAGAGAAATATGTACCCAAATTCTAAAATTCCACATGCCTTTGGAACATCAGGTGATGGTGTTTCTACTGCTCAGTATTTTTATGTTTTTTTCTAATAAACAGATACGACCTGTATAATGGGAAATGGATTCTTTTCTGGAAATATCAGCTATACAAAATTATCTTCTCATAACCAATGGAAGGATTGCTTAAATTGGCCTCAAACTATGATCATTTTGCTGCAAGGTACTTCATCTGTAACGTGACATGTTTGGGTAATACTGTGAAGGTTTTGGAAAAAATCCATAATGCAGCCACCATAGATCTTAAGATTAAAAAACCAAAAGAGTCACAGAATAAAAAAAAACTAGCATGATTTAGTTCTATTAAAGGATTAGCTTGTACACTTGAATGTCTCGCACCATAGTTAAACTTAATTGTTAAACCATATATAGATTTTAAATCAGTGCAGGCAAGTGTCGATTATGAGACATAACCAAAACACAGCAGCAGAGTGAGGCTTCAAAGACATGGTTGTCTGTAACTGAATAACTCACCATCAAACCACTCGGCCCATCCCAGAAAGCACCTAGCACCCAACACCAAGTAGCTGTATGCACAACTACATCTTATATGTTTATGGTAATTTCCATGTTCAGAAAATACGCTGATTTGACCTTTACTCATTTGATCTTAACCTGATTCTGCATTCATATTACAGCTAATATTAATGTTTGCACCCTGTATTTGTGCCCTGAACAGTTTTAAAGCTAGGTAGTTCTTGTCTTAAAGATCGATAGGCTCCTCAAGTTAAATTTCTACTGTGCAGAGTAGGAAACTGAAGCTTTGGGATTTCCTCATGGTCATAAAGCCATCAAGTAGCTTGGAACCCCAATTCTGTGTCTTTTTTATTATTATAATACCCGGGCTTTATACAACTTCAGAATTTAGAATCTGTGACTGAGAAAAATGTTATTTCAATACCCAAGTATCTACAGTGCCAGAGAGATAAAATTGAAAAGAGATTACATCTTTACAAAAATACACATAACTACCACATAAACAACTAAGGATCACTAAGTACATTTAAAGCCAGGTAATTACAAACAAAAAGTGATTTCAACATGCTAATAACCATGAGCTGAGGGCACTGAGTCTATACTTACTGGGAAAGGCAAGACCTTGGGCTGTGACCTAAGAGAACTTCTTAAAATCATAAAAGAAATCAATAGAGGTTGAGAGCGATCAATCATCCATAAAGGTGAAGCACTAGCAAATTTGTCTAGAGACCATCATCTGAGAATAAGAAATGAGAACACAAAGTATTGGGGACAGCACATTTTCTCATGAAGAATAATAAACACAGGCTCCCTGTTTTCATTTAGGTATCAGCTCAGTTGTTACACATTTTGTCCACAAAATCATATCTAAAACGAATCTCCCCATAGAGTGATGTGGTGGTAAATATCTATAACCAAGTCTCTGGGGGGGAAATGAACACACACATATATGTATGTATGTTTATTATAAATTGTACCCATTAAAAATGTGTATTTCATAGTTTACAAATAATCATAACATGCATTACTCATCATAATAAATGATTTATAACTAATTAATTCTCACAGATTTCTCTTTTGACTTTTGCTCTTGTATCTATAGCCAACCCGGGGTTGCTAATGAACAAGTATAATTAAAACTCATTGGTGTCAACTTAGAAGAGATGTGCAGTAACACACCATTATATAGTATTTCTGCTACATGGATGTAACAGATGTCAGTAACTGCAAGAGGACATAAAACAGCACAAGTGGTTAAATGAAGAATCACTGGGTTTTGAGTATTTATTACCTTTGCTTCTAATATGATTTATTTGACTTTATATTTATATAACTTAACTTTTAATAATGGTCTTGTTTAACAACTGGCTTGCAAAATTCTTTTAGATGAAATCACCAGTTTTCATCAGCTAGCTCCAACACACCACCACCCTACATCCTTGTCACTCTCTATTCTCTCTCTGTCTCTCCCTCTGTCTTATTTTTCTAATTAGTTATAATCATGATCCAGAATTACATATTTATATGCTTACTGCTTATATTCCCCAGGAGAACAAAAGCTCGGTGAGAGCTGGCATTTTGTTTTTCTCATTCTTGCTCTGGGGTCTGCACATGTAAACAGGGGTAGGTAGAGACCAGGCTAAGCTGAGCACGCGTAGGGCAGCTATGTCAAGTAATTGGTGCCATTCCATTGTGCGCTCGGTGAACACTCTGACACAGAGATCAGAGTGCACGAGTTCACCATGAAGAGTCATCGTTCTCAACACCTGTGGAGAAAAGAGAAGGAAGAAGGGCTGATAGAGAAAGAAGCTGAGCTGTGATGCCGTCCTGACCAGGACTTCTGCTTATCCCACAGGGGCTCTGGAGCTGACATAGCCCTCTAGAGTTGTCCCGAGTGGGCGAAGTATGAGTCTTTATACTCTCACATCAATCATTAGCTGTGGGCTGCCCCGCAAAGGGTGACCTTGGATGCGACAATTCTCTTTCAGTGAGACAGTCCCTGAAGGGGCTGATAGCTGAGGAGAGTCAGCAGGCAGAACTCCAGCAGCTGGGAACGTGCCCTCTGCAGGGTTAGACTCAGGGCAGGGCGCCAGTGCCAGGAGGACCCCGGAGTGCAGTCAGAAAATGAGGAACGAAGCCAGTCCCAGGACTTGCAGGCAGGGAGCACATCTGGTGGGGATAGGGAGACAGACAGCAGCTTGGAAGGCTTTCAAGTTCCCAGGACTTGTTCCAGGGTTGTTGGGTTTTGGTGTCGGGAAGCCACCCCAGAATAAAAGGTGATCTGTAACCCTATCACCCTGAACATGCCCAATCTAGCCCATAGAATAAGAGGAGGAATACACTGTGGACTTCTCTAATTTACCTTGGGACCCCAGCCAGGTAGGATCTATCTATGATTTTTATAAAGCACAGGCCATTCAGAAATATTTATTGGATACCTATTAAATGTCAAACTCTCTGCTATGTTCTAGAAATATGAGGGTGAATGAAGTAGACATAGTCCTTGCCCTAACAGAGCTTATTGTCATTAGGTTCTTAATCTGATTGCACATGAAATGAAAATCACCTGCACAGTTTTAAATGTAGGATTTTCTGATTCAATTGGCAGCAAAGGCAGCCCTGGCACCTGTATTTCCTAATGGATTTTAATGTGTAGTTAGGGTTGAGAACTGCTGCATTAAGCTATTGAATGAAAAGATACCACACAGTTGCATACAACCTTTACTTCCAAAATGAAACTAGCAAAAACCATACACTGGACACAAAGAAACGATGTCTAAACAACAGCCTGATCCAAAAAACACAATTGCACTTAGCCTTTGTATCCTTTACTGAATCAACATTCATGACCAAATTAAGTCATGGCTATCTTGTCCCTGGAATAGACGCTAACTCATTTTGCTGACAGGTTGGAGCGACCAGCCGGGTGTCCTGGGTTATTGATGGCATGACCAGACATGCTCTGCATACATCAACGAACCTCACAGCAACCCAAACGTGTCCCAGATCCCTTCGGCTAGGAACTGGCAGCGCCATGGCTTTCAGTCCATGATGCCGTCCACAGTAAGTTGGGTTTTCTCTCTGAATTCTGGACTCCAGTGACCAGACACAGCATTTAATTAGTGTTTCAATTATCATTTAAATGTTTGCACATCAAGTTCAATAAAGATCAGGCAGATGAATTTTGGGACAAGTGGTTGTATCATCCGTGATTTCCCCAGAGATAGCTTATTTGAAGGTTAACAATTCAAGCAGAGGGCCTTTAGAAGTTGTTAATTGCGGTAAATACTTTTTCAGCTGCAGAAATCAGCACTGTGAACAAGCGACTGGCTCCTTTGATCTTAATAAACTAAGATGTTTTTCATGCATCACAGCAGCTGGTCAGGTACCAAGCTGCAGTGACCAAGAGCGCAGAGGTCGTCTGCTTCTAAACAATCTTTCATACTGGCTAAATTGTAATTACTCTTTATATAATTAGCCAGCCCCAAGAACAGCTTCATTGCTTGAAATGATTTTTTTAAATAAAGCATGCAAATAATAAATTTTGAATGGAAATATTACACAGTGAACAAGCCAGCTTTCTATCACTCTCACAAGATGAAAGACCTGGCGAGGAACCTACAATGAAGCTGACTGGTAACAGCACCCATCTATCGTTGGATAGTTCTGCAATGTGCACTCAAAAGAGATGTAGAAGAGAAGGTGGGAAAGGAGAAGGGAGAAAGAAAATGTAAATAGCACACCTACCAACAGCATTTCATCAGCACCGATAATATTTTAAATGCTCTAAAGATTAATCAAGTATGTGTTAGGATCTTGATATCATCTTTAGTTTTCCTACCCACAAGCCTTGATAAGTTTTCTACTTTGTTTTCAATTCTATGTGCAGAAGGTGTGTTTAATAACCCACTTCGAAATGAGAAGAAAGTATTTCAAAAAACTGAAGACCCCAGAACAAAACCAGATTACCTGCAAATCTCTCCAAATGGAATCTTGTGTGTCTTTGCACAGCTCCGGGCTCTATCTTCGGAGTATCGAATTATTAAGGAGAGAAAAGCAACCACCTGCTATAGTAATGTGTTTCACTCCCTCATGAGTCATTTCTCCAAAATTAAGAGTTACCGTTCTATTTTCAAGGCATATCAACAAGGAGTATTTTAGAACTCGTTCCAGGATTCTCCCAGAGCGTATCTCCTCAGTTGCTGCTGGATCCTCCCCCACAGAATTAAGGCCCAAATGCTGATTTTTCTCAAGGCCAGGAACCTCACACCCTTAATCTTTGATTGCATCAACTCTTCATGATCCATTTATCAGAAGAGAGAGTTGGATGGGATCTTGAAGTTGGAAGTATCAAGGCCAATTTCCTTACTTTACAGACCACTGAGGTTCAGAGTGGTCTGTGCAAGCCACAATAAAGATGTCCAGTTCTGGACTCCTACCTGCTGGCTCAGACTCCAGCACCAGCACCTAGTGATTGGTAAAAATATGGGCGAGCTCCTCAGAGTCCTTCTCTCAGATTTCCCGTCTGTTAAAACAGAAACGAGAATAGTACTCTTCTGAGAGTGTGGTGATCAACTGAGACTGTGCGTGGATTGTTAATCTGGTGTCTGACCTAGTGAGTGTCTGATAAATGGTAACCATTATAACTAGAGTAGAACAAAGACCGACTTTCAGTCCAAGAATCATTCTTTTTTGTCTGTTTGTTACATTGAACAACTTTTTAAAACTTTTTGGGGAGCTCTACCATCAAACTCTAGGCCTTCTTGCTCTAGAAAAAAAAATGTATTTCCTCACTTTTGTATTTAAGGTGGATGACAAACTCCCTGGAAGAAGTGAGTTAAGATATGGTGGTTCCTTTAATGTGGTTCTTCCACAATGACTTAGCAAAGCAAAGTGAATTATGGTGCTACATGGATGAAAGTTTCCTCATCTAATTTCTTGCCTGTTTCCTTCTTAACTACACGGCTGCAGTTTGTCCTTCTGCCTCCAAAAGCATGAATTTCATAAGCTAGTTGTGTTTTCTGGAAAGGCAGCTGGGCTAGGATGCAGAAAGGTACTACTACATAAAGTGGGAAGGCCATTCTGCCTCCTTCTGAGACATGACATTGCCATTCCAAAGGGTTATTTTGGGGATCATTCATTTAGAAAATGCACCAACAACTTCACAATAAAGAGAGCAAAAGGAAACACTAAGCCCACCACCAACCTTGATCATGTTGTCAGAAAGAATAGCTCCTGGAGTGTGGCAAGCATGAAAAGCAGTTAAGGTGGAACATTTTCAATTTTTGACCCTGGCTCATTCAAAATGAGTTTCCTTATTTGATCTATGTGTCTGTAACAGTGACTATTTGCCACCTCTGAGTCCCCCATCAGTGTGAGGGTAAAAAGGCAGTTCAAAGACCATCACTTGGGTTGGCTGTCACGAATACTTTCCTAAAAGCTCAGTGGTTGTGTGACTATGCAAAACATTGAGGGAGCCTGCTCAGATACAAAGACAAAAACGAAAACTGGCAGTATGATTCTTGGTGCTCAGGTGCAAAGACAGAAATGTTCTGAGAAAATTGTGTTCCCAACTCTGTCAGTTTGGATGGAAAAAGAAACCGCACAGATGTCAAATGGAGCCATTAAGACCCTTAGAGCATGGACTCCCCCTGATTCCCCACTGAATGGGCTTTCATACTGTATCTTTTGAGGCTGAGTCAGAAATAAAAGAAACCTTTGATGCCACATTAGAGTAGACACGCTCTCTTCCACCTCAGACTTCCCACTTCTGCTCAGCCTCTCATTGTTTACCACATTCCATGACCTTCACATGCCACGTTTTTCAGATCTGTAGAATGTTCCTGTTCTTGCTACCACTGCTGCCGCAGGCAGAATTTCCCAATGCTCAGACTTCTGCTATTGGAATCATCTCCTCATTGGCCTTTGCAACCAGTTATTTTATGACTCGAACCAGCTTGTGTTGTGCTATAGGATTAGCCTTGCCTAAGTCATGCTGGCCCGTGTGTGAACTTATAATGGTTTCTGTGTTATTTAGGTATTCATGTCCTTCTGCCTTTAATATACACAGTCCCATTTCACTTGCACAAGGCTTGCATTTACCTCCTTCTTTCTTACCTCTGAACTGTTTTTAACTCTATTTTTCTTATTCAAAAATTTCCTTTTGTATTAGCCAGTTTATCTGTTGCTGAGCACAACAGCCAACACCCACAAGCTAAAGGGGGACTTTATGTGTCCTAGAGTTCAAGAGATTCAGTCTATGGTCAACAAGCTCCAAGACAGGAATGTCACGGCAGAGGAATAAAATGGAACAAAGCTGCTCAGTTCCTGGTGGTGGGAGGCAGGGCAGGGGAACAGTGCAGGAACAGAGAGCACCAAGGACCAGACACTGCAAAGCGAGGCCTGCGTGATCCACTCACACACACTTAAAAGTGCGTTCCACCAACCCCAACCAAGATGAAATTCCACCCTAACCACCACACCTTTCCTCTTCTTCCATCCAAATCTGACATTTTTCTTTGTATCTAGAGGTTCCTTCAGTGGGAAACCTCAGTCTGCAGTATTTATCACTTTACTTTCTTCTCAAGAAGTTTTTCTACGGAAAAGTTTCTCACATTTTTTCCTACTCTAGCGCTTGGCGACTCCATCCCTACTTCTCCTCTCCTAATGTTTTCTTTTCCTCTCTAACATTGTTCCTAAGCACAGCCAATCTGAGATGGCATGAAACACATACAGGTGAATTAGGGAGGGGAAGGCACAGGATACAGAGTACAAAGCTTTCTGTGCTTCCAGCAACAATTTAAGTGTACAGAACATCTAAAATTTGTATGTAAAAACTTTTTCTTAAGTGCAGTGCTAAAGTGACTGGAAAGGAAGAAATGTCCATAGAGGTCAGAATTTTAAAATCTCAAATCTAGAAATGAGTCATCAGCATTTGCCATTCAGAAACAACAAGCATTTATTCTCTTCTAAACCCAAAGGCCTAGAACTTGGCTTTTTTAGACCAGGATGAAACCACCTAAATTCTAGGCTTCTTGGAGTTCAGCTGAGGGGCCTCCATCTCATGCTGGGCCCCTGGAAGAGGTCCTGGTAAAGCTACATGGAAAAAATGCCTATTTTCTATTTTGGATTTGGCTCTGTGACAAGAAGGAAAAGGAAAAACTGAGTCCCTTGAAATCTTAACTATTTTGTCTTCACTCAGATTTATGGCTAGAATTTTCAAATCATTTTTCAGTTATTGCAAAACCTCAAAAAAACACACATTATTTAGTTCAAATAGGTGTGGGTAAAATGCAGCTCACCACCAAATCCAGTCTACCTGTCTCCATGCTGCCTAGGAGATAAAATGGTTTTCACGTGTTTAAATAGTGAAATACAATTTAAAGGCAATATTTTATGACATATAAAAATTACATGAAATTCAAATTTCAGTGTCAAAGTACAGACTATGTAGGGATCCCTTCACACTACACTGGCAGGGTTGAGTAGTTACAGGAAAGACTGTATAACTCAGAAAACCTAAAATGCATACTATCTAGTCCTGTGCAGAACAAGTTTGCTGATCCTTGGCTTAACATAGTCCCTGGCCCCCAAACATTAATGCTCTTTGGGAAGCTAACTTTAAGCACAAACCTCAAGTAATTCCATAAATAAAATCCTAAGAAATGTAGTCTAACAATGAAGGGAGGGAGGGATTCAACACTGAAGAAGTAAGAGAGTACAAGTAAAAGGCACAGAATTTACCAATATGAGAATCTGATCTAACAAACACTGCAGATACTCAAATTATCAGAAACAGAGTATAACACAAATACATTCGGACACGATTACTTAAGTCCATTTGAGAATCTATCCAGTTATAAGTATATACTAATTTGCTCAATGATTTCTATTTTTTACCTCCTCTTTGCTTTCTTAATAGAGTAGGACGGGTGGTAGGTTTTTTATTTTCCGACCGGCATTACAGAAGTTACCCTTTTTCATTGAGCATACTATCTAGTGCTTAATTTTAAGTTTCGTTTAGAATAGCTTCTGGGGGCACTGGAACCCCTAGGTACTATCACAACATTGTGCCATTTCATCTCCCCAGAACTCAATTACCCACAATAGAATTGGAATATTCTAGTCGACCCGAGTACCTAGCACCAGAAGCATCAGATTCAACAATGATTCCTAACCAAGATGTTAGGTTGATCCACCCCAGATGCCCGAGACGGCCGTTGCTGGTTTTCAAAAGAAAACAACCCTCTTCCTGCCTAGAGTCTTCAATTAGGTCCGTACCCAGGGGCGTTACCACCCAATTACCCCATGTAGAAAGGACCAATCCTAAACTCACACTTTCAAGCCTCCAATGTCACGAAGGGGGGGGGGGGCTAAGGGATAAAAGGCCACTCTCACTCGAGTGAGGCGAGTCAGGCAGGGGAGCTGTAACACCTTAATAAAGCTTTCTCCCACGGCGAGCGTCCTCAGCCTTTTCCCTTCGCCCTCCCTCCGCATAAACCTAACACAAGACAAGTTCATAACTTGTGCTCAACAGGTATTCATTGAATTGAGAGAGCTTGTATCTACTTGACTGTTCAACTGGGCCTTTCACCTTCAGTCAGGGATGAAACATCAGCTTGCTAATGCTTTCACTCCTTCTCATTCACCAGCTGGCCTTGAAAATTCAGTATTCCACTCAAACATCACCATATAAAGAGGACTCCTGAGGGCTCTTTAAAGAATGCCGCATATTCACACTCTCTTCCACATTGTCTTAATTCCCTTCAAGGCACTTCTCATCACCCAAATACTGCCTCTGCACACAGTCAGTGTGTGTCTCCCACTCCCAGAATGTAGGCTGCATCAATGAAGGAACACTCTTTGTCACACAAACGCGCTCGCACACACAACCACACGTTGTTTTTTATACTGAGTGCCGTATTCTTCGGACCTGTGAGAGTGCCTGGCCTATGGGGAAATTAATATTTTACTTATGCAACTGATTAATGATATTTTGCTTGACATGATGAACACGGACAGGACCATCTTTTGTTTAAGACAAGTTAAAAATGATAGTTTTTTAAATTCTCCTTGCAAGTTAGCAACCTGTGGTTTGACTTTCATCTTTGTACAAAAATCCAGAGTGCTGGTTGCACAGTAGACTCCAGATTTCATTTATTTTCAGTACTGAAAACCCAGAGAAGACTTTTTATAAATTTTTGGGTTCAATTGCTCTTGAAGATTGAACTCAATCTGTTCAGTATGCACTTTCATCAGTTAAGTACTTGGAAAAGTGATAAATATGTGACAGTTCCAGAATCATGAAACAGCCCAACTAATTTTCAGGTGGTGGTGAATGAGCCACCTGCTCTCTCCCACGGTAAGTGTGGTGAACATGTTTTCTTAGTGAGGTCGACACTTGGCAGTGTGTACCTGTGGAGATTCTATCCTTGTTGGCCTGACTCTCGGTGCTTATTTCTTGGCTGACAGAATAGAGACAAACATGTATCTGTGATCTGGTTATCACACAAGTGACTTTGTTGCAGTGACTCTTACTGATACAGGGCAAAATAACAACTCTTTGTATTATATGTGTAGATTAGTATGTACAATAGCCACCAGCGGCAAGGGTGGTTAGTCTTGGCTTCACAATATCTGGCCCCTCATCCTAGAAGGCTCAAGACTGTGGTCTTTGGTGTTGGCTGAGAGTGGACTCTTCTGAAGGCTCCTTCACTCACAATCTGGTACCTGGACAGCCAACCTGAGCCCTAGTTTGGGATCTGTCCCTGTAACCCCACTTCCTCACAGTATGGTGGCTTCAAGATCACCAGACTTATCACGTGGTGCTTCAAGGTTCCAACGCAGTGTTTCAGCGAACAGGACATCTCAGTTAGCCACGCACCCTCCTCACCACCACACTTCGATGGTAAAAGCAGGAGAAAGTTCTTTCACACAGCGGAGGGGAAATAGACTTTAGGTCTCAGTGGGAGGAGTGTCAAAAACTTTGTGACCGACTTTTAAAATTGGTACACTCTCTTATTCTCTGAAAGTCAAGCCTCTCTCAATATAACCCAACGAATCTAGTGTTAAGGTTTTAAAAAAAGAAAAGCAAAAGCTAAACTTTCTCTGTCACTCGCTACCTGTGTAAGTTTGGGCAGCTCATCTTTTGTTAATTCGACCTCCTAGCAAAGGTACTGGACTTGATGATCTCTGGTTTCCTTCATTCTACCTTTTGCTTTCCACGGTTCTAGCATTGTGGTATGTGGAATAGGGTCACACAAAATTTCACGTCCACCTCGATTCTCAGAATGTGATATTATTTGGAATTAATATTTTTGTAGATGTAGAATGAAAGCTTCTAAGACTAAATCATCCTAGACTTAGGATGGACCCTGAACAGGTTAACTACAATTAAAAATCTCATTTCTCACCTGCTGCCCAACAATGAGTCACTTCATGAACATAGCAAGAAATTAGAAATAAGAACTTGGACACTTGGGTGGAGGGTACGTGCAGAGTCCAAAACCGAAACTGTAGTGCACCAAGTCACCTTGGGAAGGCTTTGTTGTTCTTTACACCAGCATGAGCAAGACGTGAGGCTGATGAAGAAGTCTTAGTGTGTGGAAGGGCACAGGCTTGAGGGGGATGATGAAGAGAAGACGGGAAAATGTGCACAACAAATGCCTACTGCTCAAGAAGAGAGACACAGCCCTGCACAGTGGCAAGGTCAAAGCACAACTATTTGTACCCTCAGGACACAGGAGCAAAACATAGACTATGTAGAAAGATGAAACCAAGCACTTTTCTTAAAAACAAAAACAAAAACTTTCCTTAAAAACAAAAACAAAAACAAAACTCCTTTAGAGGCTGAAGAAAAAAGAAATAAAAAGAAATGAATGCAATTAGATCATAAATAATCTGCAAGTAAATCCTAAAACTGCAAATGATTCCTATTTTGACTTCCTAAGACTTTGGGAACAGTTCTTTGGGCTCTTTCATGGCTTGAAGGATGCTTTTATTCCCTCCTCCCAACTCCCATCCTGCCCCCTCCCCGTCCGCATGGCTGCTGAGTCCAGGAACTTGGAGGCTTCTCTGAGGAGAGTTCCTCTTCCTTGCTCTCACATCTCATTTAAATTTCTAATTCCCCAAAGCTTAGAAAAAAGAGATGCCTGAAGACAAGCTGAACTGTAGAAGTCGAAGTGAATAGTAATAAGGGCTTCAATTACAGCCCATGAATTCTCCTTATCGCAGTGACAAACATACTCATATAATTTGAGCTCCTGCCTTCATTTCACTTTGAAAGTGATTAGAAGGCCTTAATATATTTTGAAAAAATGCAACCTCCCCACAGATCACATGCTAAGCTAGCCTAAAAGGAGAAATTTTATTTTAAAAGAAGATTAGACACTGTGGTATCAAAGCTGATGCTATGATGTAAAAAGGACATTTAATCAGATACTTAGAATACAAAGCTTTGCACCATCCAGAGGTTCCTTTTTCTCACTGTGCAAATAATTTTTAGGGAGATTGTAGGGAAAGACACACATAATAAGGACATTCATTTTTACTCTACAAGACAGAAGTTCGCAAGGGGAACAGCAAATGAGTTGAGCAGTTGATCTTGGGCTTCATCTGAAGAGGAGCAAAACGCCTGCAAGCATAGCAGGCAGGTCAGTGTCTTCTGGGACTCTCCACAGAGCCCTCTGGAAGCTACAGAATGAAGCCTTTCTGTTTTCGTATTGCGGGCTGGTTGACTTTGCACCAGGTCGAAGCAATGATCTGTATAATTGCAAAGCCTCCCCTATTGCCAGAGCCTGCCACTTCAGAAGGCGATGTCTGGGCGCCAGGCCAGGTTTGGGTTTCACCTTAGCATTCGGGATACTCCACATTGATTAAAGGAAATATGTTGTATAAAGAGGAATGAGAGGCAGCAGATGGTCAGAGGGAGAGAAAAAGGAGAGAGTAAGGGAGATGAAAGGAAAAGTAGAAAGAATAAAAACTGGGAGGGGAAGATGGAGCTGAAATCCTTTTAAAGAACAGCATGTCTGTGTTTGAGGAAAAGCAACGTGAAGAAGGAGACCAATAAAAGATCTACTTCCCTATATATTTTCTATTAAACTGGAGCTCAGCTTGCCAGTTTGGGAGAAGACTTCACTAACTACAGTGAATCTCCGCATTCTGGGAAGCAAGAAATACTGGTTCTGGGCTGATTTGGTGACCGTCAAGAGGTCAGGAAAAGGGCTCACGGGGTGTCCAGTCACTAGCCTGGTGTAGGCTTTTCAGAAATCTGTGAAGGAGAGAAGGCTCCTGGCGGGGCAGAACCTGACAAAGAGCAAAGTTCAACAAAGAGTTCAAAAAAGATTCTTCTGAATAAACTAGGCTTAAATAAAAGAAAACACATTCTATGTGTCATAAGAATGCACGATTTCATGTTTAAATCCTTAAAATAAAGCAGAATCTTGACATTAATTCTTAGTCAATAGCTTGAGGACTTTTAAAAAATTTTTATTCCTCAGACACTCATCTGAAGGCCAGATCCCCTAAGCCATATTTCTCCTATTCTTTGTAGAAAAACCTGCCCTGCATCATCATGAATCTTTTGAGATTCTGTGATTCTTGATGGTTTTTCAAAGGTTACAGATAAAATAAAGAAATCATGATAAAAAGAAATACAACACACACACAAAAGCAGCAAGAAGAAAAATGGCATGGAAAAAAATCATTCTTTTAGTATGTTCTTCTATACCTGTTCTTGTGGATAATTAGCACCCTTATGTTTGAGATTTGCACTCGAAGAATAATTGTCATTTTAAATCGTGCAATCATGCATCGTTCATTATTTAAACTGTAAAGTGAAGTGTGTAGAGAACACAGTAGCGTGGGAAGATGCAATTCAATCTTGGTGGAGGGAGGGGACATGAAATAACAATGCGCTGGAATGTGATCGCAACTCCACTAAGCCATTCTCTGAAACTCAGTGCTTTTGAGAAGTATTTATAAACTATGACAGACCTCTGAAAGATAGAAAAAAATAGGCTTTTTTTCCAAGACACTGAGATCTTCTCATAGGCTTCTGTGATCGTTTTCCTTTGAGAAACACTAATCCATCCTTCTTAGAGTTATTTTTGTCCCAGGATGATAGTGAATCTACAATGGATGGCAGAAGAGAAATCAGGTGATCAATACTAGTGGGTAACAACAGAGAATTTTCTCCCAGACATAGACATGGTGAAGAAACAGTGACACAGCTGCTCTTCTCACTGGCAAGCCGGCTTCTCACAAAACATCTCACAGCCACATCCTGCTGCTTGACTGAAGAGAAGAGCGATACTGCAGCCCCACGGCCCTGAGCACACAGATCTTTGTCAGTATTGGCCCTTGAATCTTCAAGGTGACCGGATACATGCCCCGCACTTTAAATAGCTACAACCTTTTCTTGAAAGCACCTTTCCAATCTCAAGATGCATTCGCATCTATTAGCTCATTTGACCTTCTAATTCTTTTACTCTAAATCACGAAAGTCTCAGAGAAAATAAGTGGCCTGCGAAAGGCTGCATGCTGAGTAAGGAGGGGATTTGGCCTAGGAATCCAGGTCTCTTCATTCTATATCCTGGCCTAACCAAACCTGCCAAGCTGCTCTGAAACAAGCATTTTGGACTAAGCACTAGGTGGTAATAATAATTCCTCTTCTGGGTTATAGATCAAGATAGGTAGACAATGTAGCTGTGGGTAAATCTTCTGGCCCTGAGCAACACATTCAAACAAAGAATTGTGTGGTTGCAGATTATGGCCAGAAGAATAATTTTCTGCTTATTCAAAAAGACTTGGTGTCTTTGTTTCTAAACTGATGTAGAAGGCAAAGGAAAGTAGAACTCCCAGTCTCACCAAAGCAGCTAATAAGTGCACATTTTAGTAGGTGAAATTTCCCTAAAGCAGTACACAATATACTAGTGTTTTCTGAGTTATGCCCATTTGAACTAAGGATGCATTTGTGCAGTTTTGCTTGATAAATGAGGAAGGAAGGAGTTATAACTTTTAATGTTCTGTTCCTATGGTCTTTGGGAATTAGATCATTACTAGCTTTCTGCAAGAATGAGCCTAGCTCTCACTGGAAAATCTTCCTGCTCATCTACCTAAGTCAACACCTTCGCCATTGCTTATTCTGCTTCTGCTGTTGTGAACATCTACCTTTTCATCTGTACTTCATTCAGCACACCTTTACGGTATTTATTGAAAAAAATAACGTATCCCACGGTGTCTGTTAGACATGAACAGTACAATACTGATCAAGGCATTAACGATACTTATTACTATGAGAAAAATATGTGTTTCATATGAAGTCGCCGCTACTATTGAAAGTTATGTAGGCTTTTTGCTTAATGTTTTTATCTGCCTGGAATTGGCTGTCCTCCAGGATCAATAAAAAGAGATGTGATTGTCCAGATACTACTGTAAGCAGCTGCCGGTTCCTTACCGCAGGGCATGGGAGTCGTGTTTAAGGTGCCAAACCTGGGCAGACTGAACATTTAGCAATCCTAATTATGTGCATGCAAGTCACATGGATGAGCCAAAAATAGAACCTCAAACTGTAATAAAGTACATATTTTACTACAGTTGGCAAATTCAGCCTTCTTCACGGTGCACCACAGTTAATAGTTTGAAGTTTTTAATGTGTCAATAGAATTTTTTTCTGAATGGTAGATAGGTACATTGACCTGTAATCAATAACAACCCTGGGAATTATTAGAAGTTTGGCTTCTAAAGTACATGTTCTTTGAAGTTTATTACTGATGATTTATTACAGTACATTTAGAAAAGCAAAGGAAGATGGGGTTAGGTCAGACCCACAGAAACACTCATATTTCAAACACGGAGCCCTTTCTGGAATTTATTATATTAACTGATTCGATAGCCTATGTGGTCCAAAGTCTGTTTCTTTTATTCCTTCATTTGAGCAATTTAAATTGTCTCCATTTCTAAAAAGAAGGCTTTATGGTTCAAGTATATATACATAAAGTTAAGGTTTAAAATGTTTAGAGAAGAAAGAATAATTTTATCGTACTCGAAATGAGACCATTCCTGCAATTAAACATTTATTTTAGCTCCCAGCTTACTAGTGCCAAGGGCGAAAAATAAACAGTATTATACAATTGTTAAAAGGAAATCCACAATTTTACTTGCAGAATCATTTCCATGCTACCGAAGTCCTTGACAATGGCTTTCAATTTTACATTGTAAAAGAAACAGCGGTCAACAGCTCCCACCCAATGAAGCAGATACATTTTATAGATGTTATCAAAATATTCTTTAGTCCTTCCTTGTAACAAATTTCCTTGCATCAAATCCACAGCATAAAGTTAAGGCTTGACCTGAAAGCCGTTCTGGGGAAGTTAATTAGTCCAGGCAAGCAGGATCCAGATCTTACTTTGTACAAGGCTGGATTTTAAAGAACCTGTATCAGTGAAGATAGCTCTTAGCCCATCTCCCTTCACCATAATTCATCAGCTCTACTTGGCTAGATACTTAATAGTGGCCAATCCAGGACTAGGCTCTTTTAAATATATCCCAAATGTTGGTTTTCCGTGCTGTTGGTTGATGGTAATGAGGTTTTGATATGGATATAAGGTGGATTTTTTTGCTGACTAAAATATAGGTAAGATTCTCTAAAGTTTATTTGATGATTTGAACCCTGACATTTGCTACTAACTTGGTACCATCATCAGAATGACCTTCCTGTTCAAGAGCAATTTAGTTCATTCACTACTCCGGATACCTACAAGGCAAACCCCTCACAACTTTAGTTTAAACAATATGTGTGTTATGCATCGAACCATCATCAATAATCCATTTGTTTTTGAAAAACCAGTGAGCTCCAAAATACAGAAATTGGGATCTTAAAATTGGAAGATACTCCTTCAGTGTTACAATGTCACTGGAGCATTCCAGTGGCAGGTAAGTTGCTACCAAACAAGAGAGACCATCAGACTTTTAAAGCATTCTAAATGGGAGGATGTTCTTCAATACAAAATTCTATCAGATTTATTTCAGCTTTAACTTCTGGTTACAATTCTTTCTTTTGCTCTTATGTATGCAGGCTGTACATAAGAAATAGAAAATATCCATTTCAAGTCACTACTACACTGAAACTTTAATTATGTCATGGGTCAAAAGTTTGCCCATTCTCACAGTGAGGTATAATGCACTTACAATGTTTCAAAACAGAAACTCTTTTGAATACTGACAGGGTTACTTACAGTATTTTTTCTCTATTGAGTTAACATTTCTCTGCCTGTCTATTTAAGTGGGTAGGTAATCCATGTGGTTTATGAGCTTGCCCTTCCGATGTTTTCTAAAGAGTCGGTGGTTTACACACTCGATGCCCTCACTCTATACAAGACCATGTGTACATTAGGGTTTAGAATGACACCCTAACTAAGGGCAACCAATCAGTGACATGTGTGCTTTGGTTTGAGTAGAGGACTTGGTCCCCTAAGATTCTCTTTGCTAAAATTTAGGTAAAATGCAATATTTGTTATCAGACTATATGAATGTTAGACTACGAAAAGCATGAAGACTGGAGAATGTCTCAGCAAGTTAGGTGGGAAAGTGGTAAACTGAGAAGCTTATGAATGAAATAAAATGAGTGAAGAAAGAATGAGCCAGGCACACTGGTGCCTGACTGCAGTCTGAACATTTGGGTGGCTGAGGGAGGAGGATCAAAGTTTTAGTCCCACATGGGCAATTTAGGGAGAGCATAGTTAAGAATAAAAAATAAAAAAGGGCTGGAGATGTTGGTAGGTGTGAAGGCCCTGGGTTCCATTGCCAGTACCACAAATAGAAAGGGCAAGGAAGAAGAAAGAAAGAAAGAAAGAAAGAAAGAAAGAAAGAAAGAAAGAAAGAAAGAAAGCAAGCAAGCAAGCCAGAGAGAAGAAAGTGCATAGGACACTGTCAGACTTTGAAAAATGGAGATGGCAGCTTTAGCTAGAGGGTTACAGTTTGTTTCCACAAGCCCTAGGAATAGTGGTTCCAATCTTTGTGTTCCTTATGCAAGTTCTGTATCCTCACAACACCCCACTCCTTTACTTGATCTGATTTGATAGGATCTCTGTCCTTTAAAAATGAGATAGCCTTCCTGAAGAGGAATGAAACATATTCCAAGTATACAGTGGAGTCCCTAAGATATAGAATGAGATTGTAAGGCACTTAAGTAGCATTAAAGTTAGCTTTAAATAGCATTAGCAATTAAAATCTCCCAGCAGCTGTCCCAGGGTGGCACATGCCTGCAATCCCATTACTTTGAAAGGCTGGGACAGGAGGTTGGCAAAGTTGAGCTCAGCCTTGGTAACTTAGTGACTTACCAAAATTAAATATTTTGGGATGTAGCTCAATGCTAAGCCCTTGGTTCAAACCCCAGTACAACACACACACGCACACACACACACACACACACAAATCCCTTCCAGTTAATTCCATTTTATACAGACTAATTTCAGTAACGTGTATTACTTTATACATTCATATGTATAAAAAGGGCAGGTAGCTGGATCGAAGTGATTAACCATGACTCCAGTCAGCTTCCACGGCTCAGAGTGCACGCAGCAATATAGATTACAACCAGAGTAGACTCTTCAATGATAGGATGCTGCTCCAATATGCTACACTCTCCCCCTTTCATATTCCTGATAACCAAGACTGACCCGAGAAAGCCCTACTTAAGAGCAGATCACAATGTTTTTGTTTTGGGAAATCTATTTGGAGACTCCTTTTCCCATACCTTTCACCTTTAGATGTGTACCACTCTCGGAGGTTAGATTGTGTCTGGTTGAGAGACAGTGAGGGCAAATGAAAGACAGAGCAAGTCATGATATCTGTGAAGAGAAGCTATGGATGACATGTGACAGCCACTGATCTGGAACATGATTCATAATATTTTCCAAAAGGGAGTTAGATCCTCGTGGTGCACAATTTTATAGCAGGCAGCACATATTCATTTCCAAGCTCCTCCTCCATTCCTCTACAGGCTTTCAGTGAGTCGTATTGTTCCAGACACCAGTTAGTTTGAAAACAGCATGGAATAAAATGCTCCCATCACTTTATACTCCTATGATCTATTGGTAATTTCATTTGGCTTGCAATATTTCATTCTGGGAGTGTGTAAAATGTACTTGCACTGAGGCATCAAGGTAATGATGCATGAAACAAAATCATTAAAAAGCAAAAATTTACTCTATAGTAGTCCCATTTTCTCTATACGAAAGGAGACCATTCTGGAGGAATTAGAGTGGGAGCAAGAAGGGAGAGAGGAAGACAAGAAACTTATAGCTAAAGTAATTTCTAGGAGGCCCAGGGAAAAACAGCATAAATTATGTGTGGTAAAAGCAAATCAAAAGGCAGAGGGAAATGAATCACAAAAATAATGTCTGTTTAGAATCTGGAAATTAAAATAACTGCTTTGAATAGAACAGATATGATTCCCAACTGAACACTGAGCTAAAATTCAGGAAGCTTTCAAAAATAAATAAAAGTTAATCACAATGAAGAATACAGGCAAATGCGCCTTCTCATTTACATGAGCGGACGGTGGCTCCACAACCGGTTGCTTACTAAAATGGATTGTTAGCCAGACCACAAAGGAGCAAAATGAAATGGATCATAAAGTTGCTCATTTTAATGCTGCATTCTCTCAATGAAAAGGTATTTTTAAATTAAGATGTAAAATATGCAGGATGAAATTTCAACAACATCGAGTGATCACAGATTTGAGCGAGATTGTGAATTAGCCTACAATCTATTGTTTGGGGCAATGTGGATTTTTTTTTTCCATGACCCATCACGATAATTCCAGCATCTGGGAGACTCCGCTATCCCCCACACTTGTAGACAGTCACTGACTGGGTTCCTACTTTTGCCAGGTCACAGTAACTCTGCCCTCCCTGCTACAGTACCTAATTCAGCCACAAGGTTTCTGCCTTCGAGCCAGCCAACCATGGATCAAAACCTCTGAAACTGTGAGCCCAAATACATCTTTTCTCCTTTAAGTTGTAGATGTCAGGTATTTTGTACCAGCAGCGAAGAGCCATCTAATGCACAGTCCAGTAGGGCCACCTACCCTGTATTAGGGTCACTGTACCTGTAGTAAGGCTTCCTATGTAACTGTAGCACTCAAAACAGTGTGGGTGTGGTTTGGACAAAGAAACAGACACATAAATCAATAGAACAGCATAGAGAGCCCAGAAAGATATACATACTAATACGAGCAATACGCTTGTGTTATGGCTTGTGTTTAGATGTCCCCCAAAGCTTCATGTGGTCACAGGTGGGGCTTTTCCGAAGTGGCTGGATCTAGGGTGTGTCGTGCTGGGGTTAAGTGTGTGATCCTGAGATTAAGGGTCCCAACCCCAGTGTGAGTGCTACCCATCCTAAGGGGAGACAGCACGGATGGAATACAAGGGACAGAAAAATGCTGTTGCTCTGGCTTACTGCTTCTTTCTGCTTGCTGTCTTCTGCCTGCCCGGTTTTGCCATGCACTGCTTTTCCTCATCGACGTCCCTCTGCCATGCCGGCCTGCCTTGGAGCCTGCCAATTGTGGACTGAAACCTCTACAAGTTGTGAGCCCAAATAAATCTTTCCTCCTTTAACTTTGGGTGTTCAGTATTTTTCTCAGCAACGAGAAAAGCAACTAAGACAATTTTTTAACCACTGTGACCATAACCAATACTGCTAACTATGTAGGCATTGTCACACATCAAGACCTTTTGAGAGTTTTCATCATGCAAAATTGGAACTGTACTCATTGAATAATTTCTTGTTTTTTCCATCCCCCTAGCCTCTGGCAACCACAATTCTACTTTCTATTTTTATGAGACTAGATAACGTCACATAAGTGGAATCTTTCAGTATTTGTCTTCTACTGATTGTCTTCTTTTATCTTGCATAACACTTTCCAAATTCATCCACACTGTTGCAAGTGCCAGGATTCCCTTCTTAAGGGCTGAGTAATATTCCATCATATGTATATACTTCATTCTATTTCTCTATTCATCCATCAGTGGGTATTTGTGTTGCAACTATCTTCAGATATTGTGAGTAATGCTGCAATGATCATGGGCATGTAAACATCTATTTGAGCTCCTGTTTTCAATTTTTTGGACATATGTGTTAAGAAGTGTTGCTGGAACATATATGGTAATTGTATTTTTAATTTTTTGAGGAAACCGTGCTGCTTATCATAGCACCAACTGTGCACAAGTGCTCCTTTCTCCGCATACCCACCTATACTTGTTATTTTCTGCTTTTTAAATAATGACTGTCCTAATCAGTATGAGGTTTCTCATTGCAGCTTTAATTTTCATTACTTTAGCAATTAGGAAGGTTGAGTATCTTTTCATGTTTTCTATTTTCAATTTCCTTTGGAGAAATGTCAGTTCGAGTCCTTGATTTATTTTTAATTAAGTTATTCATTTTTTGTTAAATTACTGGAATTCTTTATATGTTCTTGATAATGCATTATCAGATATATGATTTCTAAATGTTTTCTTATATTCTATAGTTTTCTTTTCTACTCTTTTGACTGCTTTCTCTGATATGTGGAGATTTTAAAGCTTGATATGATCTCATTTATCTAGCTTTGCTTTTATTGCTTATTCATTTAACGTCTTATCCAAGCCAAACCCAATGTCAAGAGGCTTTTTCCCTGTGTTCTCTTCTAGGCGTTTTATTGTTTTATGACTTATATAATTCTTCAATGGATTTTGAGTTACTTTTTGTATACACTGTAAGATAAGGGCCTAATTTTATTCATTTGTGTGAGATGCAGTTTCTCCAGCACTATTTGTTGAAGAGTTTTACTCTTTCCACATCATGAAGTCTTAAAACCTTTGTTAAAGATCATTTCACAGTATGCACAGGGCTTATTTCTGTGTTTTCTGTTTTCTGCACGTGTCCTTATGCCAGTCCACACTTTCAATTACTCTAACATTGTAATGTGTTCAGAATTCAGAAATGTGTTCTTCTTTTTCACACACCACAATGTGTTGTTGTGGTTACTTACTGTCCCTTAAGACTCCACTTGAATTTTCAGCACTAGTTTTTCGTATTTTTACCAAAAACATGCAACCGGGGTTTTGATAGAGATTGACTCTTACCTGTAAATCTCTCTAGATAATGTGAACACTTGGACAGTATTAAGTCACAGAGACCATGAATGTAGGATGTGTTTTCATTTCATTTCATTTCATTGTATCCTCTTCAATTTCTTTCAGCAACGTTTTGCAGTTTCCAGTGTGCATGTCTTTCGCCTCCTTGGTTACATTTATTGCTGAGTATTTTACTCTTTTTAATAGTGTGATAAATGGAAATGTTTCTTTAATTTTCTTTCAGGTTATTTATTTTTAGGATGTAGACATGCTACTGAAATTTGTATGTTGATCTTGATATAAGTCAAGTAAATATATTCATTAATTCTAACAGTATTTTCTCTAATTTTTAAGATTTTCTACATCTAATGTTTAAGATTTTCTACATCTAATGTTAAGTCATTTACAAAGATAATTTTAGTTCTTCTTTTCCAATAATTTTAGTTCTTCTTTTCCAGTTCTTTTTTTCTTGCCCTTTTGCCTTTTCTAGGACTTCTAGTATCATATCAATTAGAAGTTCAAGAGTGGACACACTTGCCTAGATCGTGGTGTTAAAAGAAAGGTTTTAGAGTTTCTCAACTGAATATAATGTTGGCATAAGATTTTATATTTGGATTATCTCATATTGCAGTAATCTTTTATTCTTAGTTTATTGAGTTTTTTTTTGTCATGAAAGTGTGTTGAGTTTTGTTAAGTTCTTTTTTAATGTCAATTAATATCATCGTATAATTTTGGCTTTCTGTTTTGTTAATGTAGTATATTACAGTATAGATTTTCACATGTAGACTCATCCTCGCTCTCCAGGAATATGTCCCGCTTGATTATAATGCTGTGGAATTTGGTTTGCTTGTATTTTCATGGGAAGTTTTCCATAGCATTTATCAGAATAAATTTATTTTCTGGTATGCTGAAATGTCATTGGTATCAAGATCAGAACAGAATGCTGGTTTCATAAAATGACTTTGGAAGTATTTTCTTTTTCAAATTTTTGGAAGCATTTGGGGAAATTGGTGTTAATTATGCTTTCAATCTTTGGCAGAATTCCCCAATGAAACCATATCATATCTGTCCTGGATTTCTTTTCATTAGGAGATTTTTTTTTATCACTGGTTCAATTTCCTTACTAGTTACAGGTCTGTTATTTCTTAATGATTCCATCTTAGTAGTTTATATGTGTCTAAGAATTTACCTACTTCTTCTAAGTTATCCAATTTATTGCATATAATCTTTCATAATATTCTCTCTTAATTCTTTTTGTTTTTATAGTGTCAATTGTAATGTCTCCTCTTTCATGCTGGGGTTTTATTTACTTGAACTTTCTCTTTTTCTTAGACTGGATAAGGGTTTTTAAATTTTGTTCATCTTTTTAAAATATTGGCATTATTGATTTTTTCCTATCATTTTTCCAACTTTATGTTTCATTTATCTTTGCTGTAATATTGTTATTTCTTTCTTTCTGATAACACTGGACTTAGGTCTTTTTCTTTCTGATTTCCTAGTTCCTTGAGATGTGAAGTTAGATTATTGATTTTAGATATTTTTTAATGTAAGCATCTGCCATTATAAACTTACCTGTTTGTGCAGCTTTTACTATATCACATTATTTTGGTATGATGTGTCTTTGTTTTTGTTTCCATTTTCTAATCCCCCATGTGATTTGTTCTTCAACTGACTGGTTCCTCATGTTTAATTGCCACATATTTGTGAAATGTTTTGTTTTCTTCCTGCTATTTATTACTAATTTTATTGTGATTGAAAAAACATACTTGGTATGTTTTCCATCTTTTTAAATTTACTAAGACTTTCTTGTGACCTAACATTTGGTGTATCTGGAGAACATCTCATGTGCATTTGAGAAGAATGTGTATTTTCTGTTGTTCAGTGGAGTGTGCTGCACGTGTTTATTAAGTCCATTTGGTCTACATTTAGCTCAGATTCTGTTTTCATATTGATCTCCTGTCTAATTTTTCTAATCATTATTGAAAGTGAGGTATTAAAGTCTCTTACTAGTATAGTGGTATGTCTATTTCTACCTTCAATTTTGTCAGTGGTCATATATTTGTAAGCTATATGTATATATTTAATAAAAATTGCATGCAAAATTGTATAGACACTTTGGGAAAAGAAAAACTTGTATAAATATTTTAATACTAAATGTATTGAGACATCATGAGATTAATACAAGTTACCTTTGGCCTCTGCAATTACAAGGGATGCTCAAAATGGTGGCCATTAGCTTCCAGTCATTTATTAGTATGATGAACTGCTGCTTGGGTAGCCTTGGTCATTGAGATTGCCGCACATGCATTTTCGATTTCTTCTCTAAGGGCCGGCAGTGTAGTGGGTTTTCTGCAATACACAGCATCCTCTAGGGTCCCCTATACTAGGGTAACACCATCTGTTGAAAAAACGTACTATTTTTCTTTTCCTGAAGTATGTATACTTTTTTTGGCTCCCCCTCTCTTTCATATATATATATGTATATATATATATATATATATATATATATATATATGAGATAGTGTATATATATAATATAGTGTATATATATATGTGTGTGTGTGTGTGACTGTTTTGTAGACAGTATATAGACTTGTTTTGTTCATCCATTCAGCCTGTACCTTTTGAATGGGTAGCTTAATCCATTTACATTTAAAATAATTACTGATAAAGGCCTTTTTGCCAGTTTGTTGTTTTCTGTTCATCTTATAGCTGTGTTTCCCCCCTTTTCGTCTCTTGTTATTTTTATGTTTCATTGATTTTCTACAGTGACTTGCTTTGATTCCTTACTCATTAGCTTTTGTATATCATCCATCAGTATTTTCTTTGGTGTTCCCATGGTAATTTGTACTTTCACATGCTTTCATTCTGCCATCTAACAACCTTTTATTTCAATTGGATGAATTCTTTAGCATTCCTTATAAGGAATTTCATGATGATCTCCTTGTTTTCATTTATCTGGAGAGGCTGTAATTTCTATATCAGTTGGGGTTTTTTGGGTTTTGTTATATCATTTTGAAAGGATAGTGTGGTTGGTTACAGTAGTATTGACTGGCTTTTTTAAAATTTTTTAATCTTTTGACTTTATTACTCTATCCTGTTGTAGTCTGCAAGATTTATGCTAAGAAACCCTCCAAAATTTTTATGGGAATTTCTTTGCACTGTGGTTTGGATATAGTTTGAATTTGTCCACGAAGGGCTTATGTGTTGAAATTGAATCTCCATTTTGAAGTAATAAGAAGGTAGAAAGTTAATTTGATTATGGAGTTCATTTGGGAAGTGCGTAGAATTAGATGATGTTACCAAGATGGAGCCCCATGATGGCATGCTGGGGGTTAGAGGAGCACCCATACACAGTCCCTGTCCTTAGCCACGTGCTATGCTATGCCACTTGAATACTCCGCCAACAACAAGGCCATCACCAATGGGCCAGAGTCATGAGTCAAAAGTAAGCTTTATAAAAAATAAGTTACTCAACCTTAGGCATTTCATCATAGTAACTTATAATGGACCAATATCCCCTTATATTAGTCCTTAGGTTGAAAAAAATCCAAAAACCAGAAACAAAAACCCACCAAAAGTCAATCACAGATGTAAAAGTAGAACATAAAACTCTTAAAATAAAACTTCAAGATGTACATATAGGCAAAGACTTCTTAGACTTTGTACCCAAAGCACAAATAATTGAAATTGAACCTCATTAAAATTTATAACTTTGGCTCTGCAAAAACCCCTGTGAAGGGAATGAAGAAAGAAGATAGATCGGGCGATAATATTTACAAAGTATATATCCAGAATTCTAGATCTAGTATCTAGGATTTATAAAGAATTCTTAACATGTAACAGTCAAAACCAAACAAAAAAATCTGACTAGAAAATGGGCAGTAAGCATGAGGAAACATTTCACTGAAGAAGGTATACAGATAGCAAAATACACACACGCACACGCACACGCACACGCACACACACACACACACACACATGAAAACATGTCAGCATCATTAGCCACCAGGGAAACGAAAGTGAAAATCTCAGTGTGATATTACTGCATACCCATCAGAATGGCAAAAACTGAAATACAGTGGCAATACCAAGTGTCGGTATGGATATTGGGAGAACAGATCACTCCCACATTGGAGGTGGTAGTGTAAAATGGCACAGTACTGCCAGAAAACAATTTGAAAGTTTCGTATGAAACCAATTATGCAATTACCATACAATAAAACAGTTGCACACTTTGGCATTTATACCAGAAAAAATTATGTTTACAGAGAAAAATTACACACCACTGTTCATAGCTGACTGATTTTTAACAGTCAGAAAAGCATAATAGCCTAGACGTTACTCAGCAAGTCAACAGTTAAACAAACTGGGACTACAGAACACTACTCAGAAATAGACACAAAACTGTTGACACCCTCAGTAATCTTTGAATCTCCAGAGAATTATCCTGATTGAAAAAAGCCATTTCTCCAAAAGTTACACAGTGTATGATTGCATTTATATAACATTCTTGAAGTGACAAAATAAATATATGTATAACAAACTGGTGCTTTCCCAAGGTTTGGGATGGAAAAGAAGTGCGCGCAGCTATGCAGGGGTAGAACTGTTTTGAATCGCGACTGGATCGATGACGACGTCCTTCTTGCGAGGCTGCACTACGTAGTTTGCAAGATATTATTATTGGAGACTATAGATAAAAGGCATACAGGATCCTGTGTACTATTTCTTATGATTGTATTTGAATCAGCCATTATTTCAAAAGAAAAAGTTTAATTTACAACCAGACAGGCAGTTTCGAAGTTGCTATGAATTGTGTGTTTGTGTCCCCACTAAATTCATATATTTTGCCAACGTGATGGTATCTGAAGATGAAGCTATAGGAAGATGATTAGACATGAGGGAACAGCTCTCATTAATAGGATTAGTGACCTTATAAAGGGACCCTAGAAACTCAAGCACTGTTTTTAATCACGTGATGACAAACGATAAGATGGACATTTATGAACCGTCTGGTTTCCTCCCCAGACACTGAATGGACTGGTGCTATGATCTTCAATTTATCAGCTTTTAGAACTGCAAAAAATAAATTTTTGTTTTTAATATGCCTCTTAGTCTATAATGTTTTGTTATAGGGCCTAGAACATGAGTACAGAGATTATAGAATCTGTTGTCAGATAGAACAATTCTCAATTCCATCCATAATGGCTTTGGGCAATGTCTCAACCTTCCCATACCTCAAGTCTCTCATGGGTTAAATGGGTTAGAAATCCATCTAGCACATTGGAGTATGCTAAAAATTCATGTATTACAGTATAGAGGGCCTTATCCAAGAGCCAGTCACACGGCAAGTGCTCCATAAAACATGAAGCATAATTGTTACTGCATGTCCTGTCTCTCAACATAGTTCACAGTCATCAAGAAGCATCTTAGAGACACGAGAGAAATAATGAGATACAGAAATAGGAAGACGTGGTTTTATATTAAATCCGTGTGAAGATTCAGTGTCTCAGATGCATAAATTATAATTAGACACAAGTGCTTTTATAGTTAAACTAAGCAATTTTATGAACTAGAAATGAAATCACTGCCCAGGTTTATGCATTTAAAAAAAAAATGAGAGAACTAATTAAACAGCCCGAGTAGAATGAGCATTAAACAGAGGCAAAAGAGTGATAAAAATAATTCCTTGCTACCTCCCAAATTGCTAACAATAATAAGAAAAATCAATTAAAATTTTCCTAAGATGATCTTTTCTCTTTTTTGGGAAGAAATTTCTGAAATGTTCGAAAGTAAGTGAATTGAATTTTGCAGGTTATTGTGCTGCCTTCACTTAAGGAGAATTCTTTTTAAAGTCTGGAGAGTGGTTAAGAGCGTGTAATCTACCTCTTTTCCAGAATGGTGGTGGGTGGTCATAACAGAAGCCACTGAAGTCCTTTAAAAATGTAAAGTTGTTTTAACAATTGCTTTTATCACTTTCCCTACCAGTTTGCTCACCAGCAACCAGATGGACTGATCAGCATTTTGCAGACTTATTCTGCCCTGACCAGAAGTTAATAAAAAAGAAGAAAAGAAGCTCCAAGCAAGGAAAAAACTTAAACAGTCTGTGGAGTCTGGGATATCTTGAAAATCTTTGTATTGTAAACCATTGTGGATTCAAGAATTTATAGAAGACAAGAATTAAACTATGAGTTGGAGGATAGAAGAGCTCTGCAGAGCATAGAGAATATGATTTTCTTAATGAAATTTTACTGTTTATGAAGATGAATCTATTACCCTTATGAAATGGAAAGAATTTGGACATTGAAATGAGTCAAATTTAGTCAAAACCCTATTTCCACCACTTCCTCACTTGTGACCTGAGACAAGTTATTCACCTCTTTGACTTGCAATTTTTTCATCTGTAAAATTGGGTTTAAAAAACTGCTTTGCTGGTCACTGTGGGACTGAGTGAGATCATTTGGATTAGATGCTTTCCTACTGCTTCACTCAAAGCAGAAGATAAGGACACTGTTAGGTCCATTTTTGTTTGCTTTTGTATCTTTTGTGTTTCTTATTTTGTGTACATTATTTGCTCAAGTTACCCCCAGGTTTTGATTATGAAACTGTTCTCTAAAAATTGAATCCTATTTCATGACAACACTTAAGAAAATATAATGCCTATAAATCCTGGATATTCCATTTCCCAGTTATTACTGACAAGCACATCCTTCTAAATTAATTGCAATCCACACACACCAAAATTCAGATCATGTTTACTCTTGGGACTATGAGGAGAGAGATAGGTGAAGGGTATGGAGGTTTGCAATGAGCTTATATCCAGCTTATATCCTTTATGAAAGGAGGCTCCACATGGATAGATAGGTACCTTCTCATAGTTTCGAAAAGTAAATGATCTCTTATATAACTATGCAAAGGTCCTTGACAAATAAAGTGAAGGCCTCCTTTTAATCCAGTTTCCAACACAAAAAACTCAGAATATGGATAGTGGCAAGTGGTTGTCTCCTTGAATGAGAGAAGCCAGGTTATAGTTACAGGTCAAGAATTAGGAATCTATATTTAAACCAAGGTCTGAGGCTCCTTGTTTTACTTATCCATTATGTACTCATGTTTATATTAATTTTTTCCTAATTCAATAGAAGCAAGGGTATCACTGTAAGGCATAGTCTGATATATGACCCGATATTAATAATGTGTATGATATAGAATAGAGTCAGAAGACACTGTCATAGATTTCTGATTGTCTATCCTAGTGTTAATGATGTATAATAAATGACATCTTCCTGTGTCCACACTTCTTTGCAATGTGACTTGAGCCTTCTACCAAAATTTAGAAATTAGGCTGGACTCATGACTTGCTTTGACCAATAGACTGTTGTGAAGTTAGTGTACGTGACTTCCAAGAGTCAGTCTAAATATACTTGTCTTCTGCTTCTGCTTTGATGTCTTGAACACTCTTGCTATCATGTAGAAGAGCTTGATCTACTTTACTGGATAATAAGAAGTTCTGTGGAGAGAGATGTTAACCACCACACACATGTATGAGATCATCTAGGATCAGCGAGCTCCAAGGTACTTAACCAACTCTTGAGAACATGCCCTTGAGTTCCGCCAACTCTAGTGGAGCAAAAGAATTTCCCGGCCGAGTTCAGCCCAAATTTCCAACCCACAGAATTGTGAACAAGTACACAGTTATAGTTTTTAGTCACTAGTTTTGTGGTTAGTTTCTTACCCAGCAATAAATAATCAGCCATTGGGTAGGAGGACCTTGATAAACATTTTGTTATGTCCGGCGGTGGACTGTGACCTGCTGTCCTGCTAGAAAATATATTTCCCAGCGATCGTACACCAAGCTACAGTAAAGAATTAAAGAAACTGAGTTTAAATTAAGAGAAGACATTTTATTTAGAGAACAATTTATTTAAAAGTGTTGAAAAAGGGGGGAAAGGAGATGATAGATAGTTACTTGATGAGTAGGGAGCATTCGAAAGCGAAATACTCAAATACTCCTGGGCCCTTTGTTGTAGCCCCCTTTTATTGAGGTTTTTGCCTTGGGTCGGCCCTTT
This sequence comes from Hystrix cristata, assembly GCA_004026905.1. Lineage (NCBI taxonomy): Eukaryota > Metazoa > Chordata > Mammalia > Rodentia > Hystricidae > Hystrix > Hystrix cristata. The sequence goes on from PVJO010000202.1 coordinate 92,581, forward strand.
GGAATTTGGTTGGCTCCTGGGCTTATCAGTTATCTCTGCCTGGATTTCTCATAGCTACGTGACTTTTCTTTGAAATTACGGGTGGGTGGTTTAGGTCTAGGTAATGCAGAGATTTAAGAATCCAAAGGGGGAGTTTGTGTTCTTTATGTTAATCAGATTACCTGGGGACCTTCCCCCGAACCAGTCTCTTTGCCTTTGTCTCTCTGCCTGTTGGAATCTGGCTGCCTTTATGTTTCTAACTATTTGATTATAGCTGTCCGGCTTTCTGAGTCTAATGAGGCCTTTACCCTATCTTTTCCCTGCCTATGGGGACCTGGTCTCTACAATTTGATACAAAATAAAATTGAAGAACAAAAATAATCTGCCATCCTCCACCTTACACTCTTGTAAATATCCAGTTGCTGTTTTCTTCATCGTTTCTCTCCTTGGCAAGTCTGGAACTTTTGATATTATTGATCATTCTCTTTTTGAGATACTTCCTTTAATATTTTTCACTGCTCTTCTCTTACAGTCTTTTTCTCAATCAAATGTACAAGCAAGAATACTGTCATATTGGGTGTTTTTGAGAGAGAATATTGTTATTCAGCCTGTAGTATCCTCAAACTCATTGTGTAGTCTGGGCTGGCTTTGAACTCAAGATCGTCCTTTCTTGGCCTGGGATTGCAGTTATATTCCAAAATGCCCAACTACTGGCTTTTTTTCTTAACTTTAATCACATAAGGTCTTGCTGCCCTGCTGGTCTCCATCTCTCCTTTGGTGAATTCACCATTCTCAGGCTTTATTCAGGGTATTTTTGTGTTCGTATGCGTGTGTTTTCCTATAGTTCTAATCTCTATATGCCATTAGTTTAAATGATAAGATAATATGAGTTGCTTTTCAAATGGAAAATGAAATACATTCATTGTGAATCTCGGCATTGTTGGACAAGTGGAAACTATCTGGAAATCTCTCGAGGTGTCTCAATATAAAGAGATTTCCCAACTGACTGAAACGTTGCATATTGAAATCTGGTCAATATTGCCTATCTTCAGTGAGCAAAGCCAAAAAAAACGAGAAAGCTGAATTCTTACTGGAAACTCGCAGACACTAAATGAATGAAAGATTCTCATATTAAATATTCTCTGCCACCTAAATATGTTTTTTACAATTTTCACTTAAATATTCAAGGATGCTTCTGCAGTTCTAAATAAGAATCGACATGTAGTGCTGGGCTTCAAAGAATGAAATGAAACAATTTCAATTTTATAAGTCCTCAGAGTGAAAACAACTGAGATGTAGCCTTTTTCTGGCTGTTGTGTGCTCTAGTCCCTGCAGGCCAATTAAGTTCTTTCAAAGCCCCAGCAAGGGCTTGAAGGTTAATTAAAATGTGTGATTTAGGAAAAAGGAGAAAAACCAAACTGAGAATAATATATAGTGCACATATTCCACCAGCTGCCTTGGAATCAACATTTAATTAACCAGCAGTGGCGTGCGGTGCCTGCTTTTTCCTCCTTTCTGCACAAACACCGTGCATATAGAACCCTGAAGTCTTGGTAGCTCCTTTGAAAAGATTTGGAAACAGAACAGCTCTCCAAGCCCCTCTCCTGCTCTGTCCCCTTCCCCTAGACAGGAACTTCTTCGATTTCTGGTATCTTTACTATCATATTATCTTAATACTCTATCCACAAATAGCAGATCCTTTCCTACTGACCCTTCTCTAAAAATACAAAGAAATTTTCTCACAAATCTGGTCCTGCCTCTGATATAGGAATAGGGCGTGGCCTGACCTGGTTGGGAGGATGAACGTGACCTTGGGAAGTGGCCTTGACCTGACGTCAGCCTGCGGTGTGAAATTCCAATCGCCCCTCTTCTCACAGGATCCAGAAACTCTCACGAGAACAGAATCCAGATAAATGTGAATGGGACCACGAGTTCGCCCACTTGCCTCTCTTGTCCCCTCTCTCGCCCCTCTCTCTCCACGCTCTCCCTTTTGCCTTGCCTCGCTCACTCCCTGCTCCCTGGTCTCCCAGGCCTTTTCAGATTCCTAACTGCAGCATCAGCTAGTTATTTTACCCACCTGGCCAAACCAGTCTCCCTTTTGTTACTTAAATAAACTTTCCTAATGCCCTAAAATTCGCTCCTGCAATTCATTGCCTGCACGAATAAAGAACCTGGAGATATATTTTCTGAATCCCCCTTCCCACCCGACAACACCTCCACACTAAATTTGACCCTCAATGAATACTAGTCATTTTTTTTTCTGTATTCTTCCATCATCCAGAACAACTTCATTCAGAGCAACTTTAGTAACTCAGAGTTAGAACTACAAAGCTTATCGTGTGGTTCAAGAGGGAGGAGAGGTATTTTATGACCCTTTCCAGTGTGCAGTTACTCTCCAAGAAAGATGAAAAAATTTATATGCCCTTATTTTTGTGTTATTTGTGTTCCACCACCATATAAAACTTAACATGCACAGTATGCAAACAATTTGTAAAGCCTAGCCAAACCACAAATGGTTTGGTAGATTTTTAACTATCGCTTACATAATAAGTGCTATCTCTATGAAAAGGACTTAGAGACGAAAAACAACTTTAGAGCACACCCAGGCTAAAAGCATAATATATATGAAAATCTCACCTCAAATTATTTTCAGAGACAGAATGATCCTAGAATGCCTGGACTCAATTCCTAGTTCTTCCTCTAATTAGTTCTGTGATCTTGGGCAATAAATTATCTGAATGCTAGTCATTTGATTTCTAAAATGGGAATGATATACTATCTGGCCCAAAGTATTGTTGTGAGAAGTAAATAAGTATATGGACATGATATGCACATGCAGAATGTTCGTACCAGAGCCTGGCACAGACTAAATGTAAGAGGTCAAGTATCATTTCCACGTGTCCTTTGGGCTCCAGCTTGGAACTTCAGACAGGAAATTCAGTGCTCTCACAGAACAGGCCTTCCACTGGAGGCTTCCATCTAGATAGCTCCAGTTTTGTCTCCTGGAACAGAATAAAACAAGGCTGTTCTTCATCCAGCACTGTAGCTATCTACAGTGGGCTGGCTTTGAACTCAAGATCCTCCTAGCTTGACCTGGGATTGCAGTTATATTCCAAAAGGCCCAACTACTAGCTTTTTTTCTTAACTTTAGTCATATAAGGTCTTGCTTCAACCAGCACTGTCTTTCCAACACACTATCCCACTGTGCTAATGTTTAAATTTTGTATGTAAATACATGTATCTAATATTTTAATTAAGCTTATTTAGTGGCAAGTATAGGGCTTTTTCTCATTTGTTTCTAGCCTTCTGCCGATTCTATCCTACTAATAACACTTTGGATCCTCTTTTTCCCTCTTTAGTGTAAGCTACAAACCATGTAAGAAGCTTTTATCCAAGAGAGACATTTTCTTAAATTCCTACTAGTAAGATAAGAACACAGCTCTGTCCCAGTGGGTTGAGCAGAATGAGGGCGTAGGGCATCTTTTAGACCCAGTTTATCCATGGCTGATATGGTCTGCACTGCTATCATCTCTACAAGCTAGGAAAAGCCATTGATCAATAGTAAAATGAATATATTATGAATGAATGAATGAATCATTAGGGGCATGCCTGAAGGAAGACATATCCAGGTTAAAATTAGGGCTGAGCTAGAAATAAGCAATGTCAGATGGTCCATGAGAAATGATTTACTGGAAGAAGGTGACTGAATTCCTGAACAGGGTAGGAGGCTGTCAGGTAAAAGAAACCAGTTCCCTTCAATTGGAACTTCAGCTATTGCACAATTCATCGAGCTCTGCCGATAGAAGTAAGAGTTCTTTCCTAGAAATCATGGAGGAAAAAAGGCTCTTAAAAATCTCTAATAGATCTAGACTTTCAGGCTACTATCAGATATAAAAGATATAGATTCCTTTCTTAAGGAATTTACATCAGATTTAAAAAGAGTGAAAACATGTAAATAGAACATAGGAAAATTAAATGGCAAAAATAAACTTCGGGATACAAAAGGTAGGAAACAAGGAAGGGAAGCCAAAATATTATTGAAATTCTGTTGCATGGTAAGGACCTCCTGTACATGATCTCCTTTATTCATTCACAAGATTCTCCAATGGAAAGAACCCCTTTGCATACATGAGAAAATTGATGCTAACAGGTTGTAGATAATGTGTTTTCAGGCATACAAATAAGAAGCTGAACCAGACTTGTTTGTCTGCAAATCCTGCGCTTTGCAATACTTTGCTTCCTTGTGATACTGTCTATTTGGGAAGAGTAGATACAAACAAATTAAACAGAGCAAATTATTACAGAGATAATTTAATTGATAAATTGATAATTTATAGTATTCATAATTTTATAACATAGTGATAGTTTTGGAGTTTAAAAACAAAACCAAAAATGTCTGAAGATGTCAGAGAAGGCATCTTTGCAAAAAGCTTGACCATAGACTGATCTTTTAAGGGTAAATATAGAATTTGACTTCCTAAGGAGGTGTAAAGAAAACAGAATCCACTTTGGGGACTTTGAGGAGAGTTATTTAGGAAGCTAAGGAGAGTTATTTAATAAAATTTGTTAAGATCCAGTGATATTAAGTGTGCCCGATAGAGAACAAAATATGACAACTCCAAATCATAATGGTGTTACCATTAACTAGAGTCAGAGAAAGTAAGGGGAAAAGATGGTGGTAGGTAAAATACGATAATTTTTTTTTTTTTTTTGTGGTACCGGGGATCGAACTCAGGCCCTTGTGCTTGCAAGGCAAGCACTCGATAAATTATTTTTTGAGTGGTTGAATCTATGGTAATAGTGAATTATAACATCTAAAAATCTCAGTAAAGGTAACAAACTGAAACTAGAGAGAAGACAGGGCCTAGAATAGAGATCTGAACAATACTACGCTATTGAGGTTGTAACTGGACTAAAAAAATCTTATTGATGCAGAGAAGAACATAGGAGAAGAGACAGGTCTTGTTGAAAATCCATAGTTACAAAATTAGAAGATACAGTAAAAAACCATGAGAAACCTTTGAAGAGACTCAGAACAATGCAGAGTCACAAAACCAAAATATGAGAGGGCCAGGTATAGTAGGTGGAATGAATGGCTTCGATTCTTCACCACTCTCCACATCATGATTTTATATATTCTCATTAATGCTGAATAGAGTTCTCTGTTCCTAAACTTTGGGTTTATCCATATGGTTTTCTGTGGTTATTACAATGAAAGAATAAGCAACAATGTGCCAGCTCCAGGCCTTGGCTTTATGATACCTCACATATTTCTACTTAGCTTCTTATGTGTGTGTCATTTCCATAAGGAAGCATGTCATAGCTTGCTTCCTAAACACAGAAAAAGAGTGAGAGAAAAGTAAAGAAGCACCTTCCCTGAGAAGGTTGCTCTTATAGTTATGTTAAGCATTAGGATAGCTGACTTTGGGAAATACGTCAGAAGGAATATGGAGAAAAGCCACTTGAATTTGAAAACAAAATGATTACCAGAGTGCTAGAGAATGAATGATGATGTTTCAGGAAAGTGGCAAATAGACAATGTAGGTTTCAAGGAATGAAGCATAGCAGAAGTGTCCAGGAAATCCAGTATAAAAAGAGATCACAAAGTGGAGAAGACTAAGGGCTAAATTAAACATGATAATAGCAGCATATATTAACGTAAATGTGTTGTTTGTACTTGGAAGCATAGAGAAGGGATCTGTGGGTGGGTTGGAAGGGCTTAGGGAGGCTGATGATTATGTAGAGCGGTGCTCTCCAATCTTTTTGGCACCAGGGACTAGTTTCATGGAAGAAAGCTTTTTTTTCACAGAGCAGCATCTGGGGATGGTTTTGGTCATATTCAGCCTGCTCGACAAACTTGATCTGTCATGTCAGGGGAGAATCTTTCTACTAACATGCATTTGCAAACATTCCCCAGCACCAGCATCACTGTCTCAGCTCCACCTCTGATCACCAGGCATTGGATTTGCATAAGGAGCATGCAAGCTAGAACCCTTGATGTGGAGTTCACAGTAGGGTTCACACTCCTCTGAGTATCTAATGCTGCTGATGGTCTAACAGGTGGTGGAGCTCAGGCAGAAATGTGAGCAATGAGGAGTGACTGTAAATACAGATGAAACTTTGCTGCCCACTTCTCACCCTCTTCTGTGCAGTCAAGTTCCTAACAGGCCATGGGATGGCAACAGTCTATCGTCTGGGGTTTAGGGGCCACTGGTATAGAGGGAAGGGTCCCCAGAAATCATATAGGAACAGAATACAACGAAGAACATGAGTGATTTCTATAATCACCAAAAGGAAATCATAGAGGAAGTGAAATTAGACATGCCCAAGCCAATACAAAACATTTCAGGAAGGACTATTTTTTTTCAGTGAAGTCCTCAGATTGTGTAGATCACAATACAGAAATGTGAGAGTATCATCAGCTTCTCTCTGACATTTGTTTTCCTTACACTGAATAAGACTATGAAGAGACAAATTTCGAATCAAGATATGTATCCAAAGAGTAATAATACAGCTCCTGTAATGAGAGAAAGAATCTGACATACATAAAATTCAAGTCCATGGCTTTGACCCCAAATAGGGAAAATCCAGGGGTTCACTGCTGGCTGCCACCGGCCACTCGAGGCTAACGATGGTGGCATCAGCGCTTCCACTGCCAGAAGCTCATATTTCCCTTTGTTGGACTGACTTGCAATCTCCAGCCAAATATATGAAGGTAACTGTCTGGAGGATTTTTGAAATGACATAATAATGTATGAAAAATGCCGGTAAGCAAGTCACAGATGACACTGCTCCTATTTTTGAACACTAGTTTGCAGCATCTCGCCAAAGTGGGCGAGACTAGTGTAACAAAGCCGTCTGAGCAGAATGGAGTAGGAGTCATCTTCCTGAGATCTATTCTCAGCAGGGCTGCTGTTGACTCAGGAGAGATAGTGAGCCCAACGATGACTATGCCCCTGCCGAGCCTCCTGCCTCATTTCCTCTCATGTAGCAAATCGGGGTAATATTTACTTTGCCTGCTCTGGGCATTATGGAGACGCCCTCATGGTGCCCTTCCCACCCACCCATCTCAGGCTGTACCTATTGTCCTTGGAGAGCTGAGACCTCAAAGCATGGTGTCACTAGCTGCTGGAACCAGCCAAGAAATAAAAAGTAGGTTTTCCAGACTACTCGTCAGGTGTGGGGAGTACACTTGTTAGGGAACGAGAGATTGCGAGGGGCTGAAGGGAAACATGGCTTAGGTTTTCCACGGAAGGAGATATGAATATACTTTTCCATTTGAGGAGATGAGAATTCATCAGTCCAAAATGCTGCTAGAAAGCAGTTCCAGAGGCACAGCTGGGGAAGGAAGAGAACATGGGACAGATTGAATAGTAGTAGCTAGAATATCTGTATGTCTCCCAGGTTGAGATTTTAAAATTGCCCGTTGCAGGATGTCTGGGGACTGGTGATTGGCAGGAATAGATTATACCCATCCTACAATTAGAAGACATCCCAAATCAGTGAATGGACAATCTGTGCTGGATATTGTTTGCCAAAATCAGAACCACCCTACCTGTCTCTTTGTGGGAGAATCGAGAAGCTCAGAAAGCACTGTTCCCAGAAGCCCAGGATAGACACCTCAGCCAGGTCCAACAAGGACAAGCACTTCTTTGAGATTTTTCAAATGAAAGAGACCTCTTTCCCCAAGTGGCAGGTTTAGACCAGCATGTGGGATTCAGCAAGTGGCAGATATGGCAAGAAGGAATTTTACTGGAGCCTTTTAGATATCCTGAGAGACACCTACTTCTCCCTCCAGAAGTCAACTGAGGCTACTTCCTATAAATGTGTTCTTCCAGGCTTCCTGTAGCAACCTTGTATACTTTTATCCCACTGGCCTCCTAATGTAGAACTTCAAAGTTTTATATTAGGAGGTGCCAGACTATTACTCCCTTTATAAAACTTTTTCCCGACTTCAAATACTGACCAAACATTGTTAAAATATAAATGCTTCTGATTTTAAAATGTTTATGCATATTAGGATATCTTGGTTCTTGATGCAAACTAAGTGTAATCAAGCCACATTTTCACCTGGGTAGATGAATACAGTCCGTGCCCAAAAATCTATGAGCAACATACATTCATCTATACAAAGAGTGTTTATTGGCTACCTCCTAGTGCCAGCACAGTTCTATCAATATAAGCAGCTTACACTGTAGTGAGAAAAAAAAAGGTTCCTCGATCAGTAAGCACATGATGCATCAGATTGTGATGAGTGCTGTGGATTTACAAGAAGTGTAAAAGACACAGTGTACTGTGGAGATGGGATCTTTAATGCATGATATTTAGAGTAGGCCTCACTGATCAGGTAATATTTCAGCAGGGACCTGAAAGAAATGATATAATCACAGAGGTATCTGGAAGAAGAGTTTTCTCCCAGGGTCAAATCTTGGACAATGAATATGTGCAGCCTGCATGAAAGAACAATATTCCTGGTACAGAGTTAGTAATGGTAGAAGAGAAAAAGATTGGGTCAAAAGTGTGATAGGGCTCCTTTTATATATGGATATATATATGGAGATAGATCTATATAGGGCTCTATATAGATCTATCTATATATAGACTATATATAGATATAGCCATATATAGATCTATATAAATATAGATATCTCCATATAGGGCTCCATATTATATATGATCTTATGGACCATGGGACCCCCATCTAGCGTTTACTCTGAATGAGATGGGAAATGATTTCACTGGATAATTTCAACCACGTATTGCTTTTATATTATGAAGGAAAGAAAGAAAAAAATTATTTTAAAAAAGAGCACCAGAAAACACAGGTGCATGTCTACCTTCAAAAGCCACCCTGCACCATGCTTCCAGAATGTCCCCCAAAGGTTTGTGTGTTCAGAGGTGGGGCCTTTGGGAAGCATGTGGCTCTTGCGGACACTATACTCATCAGTGGATTCGCCTGCTGGTGATTTCACAGCTGAACATGTTGTTAGGTGACAGGCGCTGGTGGGAGAGGTGGATCACCGGGGGTGTCACCTGTGAGAGCACGTGTTGTTCCCCAGCCCTGTCCTCTACTTCTGGTGGTTTCCCTGCTCTTTGTTTCAGGCTGCCATGAGGTAAGCAGCCTTCGTCTTCCATCCTCTTCTACCGCTGTGTTTCTGCTTTAGAGACAGCCAACTGTGGACTGAAACCTCTCAAACTGTGAGCCAAAATAACCCCTTCCTCTTTTTTTAAGTTTTGTATGTCAGATATTTTATCCCAGATGCAAAAGAAAATCTAACTAGTACACTGATCAACTACCCCTTGAACGCATCCATCAGCTCTTGGTTTCTGTTTGAAAACCCTCATTTTTTCCATCCTCACAATTTGGCTTATAAGTGATTACCAAGGAATTGTGCATCAAGTTTTTCCCATCCATTTCTGGAAGTTGCATAATAAAGGCTGAGTTTTCATAAGATAATGCTGAATTTAAGGAGAGGTAAGAGGCAAAAAGTAATAATAAGGATGTAACACCGAGAGAGATGAATACCGTGTGGCTAAGGTGACTTCCCTGAGAAGAACGGCCACTTGAGAGAGTGTCTCACACCACAGTGCCAGGGAAGCTGCTCCTGGCTGCACTCCACATTCCTCTGTGCCCAAGAAGACAGCAAGATAAAGAAGTGCTCTTCCCTGCAAAGAGCTCCTCCTGTCTGGCTTTAAGGGCCGTTCACAACATTGCCCCCAGACTGGTCCAAGCTCAGTGACTTCAAACAACCTTTCTGAAAAAATAGCTGAAAGCCAAACTGATAACAGAAAGAAATGAGGAAGACAGAGGCAGAAAGGGGAGGGCAGGGAAAAGGAGAAGGAAATAAAAAAGAAGAAGAGAAGAACAAGGAAGAGAATTTATACTGTCCCAGGTGCCTCTGGGGGGGAGGGTGTTCCCCAAACAGTGGGAGACAAGAGAGAAAATCAGCTGAGTTTCATTAACTGAGCTTAACTAGAATTAACACAGGAATTCCAAATTCCAATTTTGCTTTAGAAAAAGCATTTTGAGATATTTTCTTGGGTTGCCCAGGTTGGCCTCTAATTCTTGGGATGAAGGGAACCACCAGCCTCAGCCCCTGAGAAGCTAGGACTCCAGGCGCAGCTACCGCGACCACCTAGAAACATTCTCTGCTGAAAGACAAAGACTGAAGAGGTTTTGGAGTTTCTATGTGCTCTTCGATCAGGTAAGCCTTTTCCACAATAAGCTTTCTATCTAAAGTTTGGGAAAACGATATGAAACCATTAAAAAGCAAAATTCATCCAGCCCTATGAGACATGAAAATAATTTAAAGTATCAGTTGTATACCCACAATGTAGAAGACTTTTAACATACAAATAATACTATTTTTAAAAAGGCACTCTTGGCTCTAATAGATCACCTTGCCAAGATCCCATTCTCTCTCTCTCTCTCTCTCTCTCTCTCTCTCGCCCTCCCTCCCTCTCCCACCCACACACATACCACACTCCATTGCTGTCCCCATCCACTTTTAATGTCACTTATTTGCACATCTTGCTGCCTCATCCACTCCAAGCCTGGGCACATGCTGAATGAACTGTCCCAGCTCCGTTACGCTGCACACCGCCTGGTCCCAGAAGCAACAGAAGCCCTTGGCCTGCAGCAACGCATCTCGGCTCCAACTCACGGCACTGCGGGGGCTCAACAGCCACCTGTGGCAGGTGGCTTCAGTTTTGTCCATCCTATGTCGCAATGTCGTTGCGTGTCATGAGGTGACTTATGTGAACACACATTGTAAGCTCCAAAATGCTGTCACATGTGCTCATAAACCCACTGAGAGTGTCAGAGAGCTGAGAGCAAGATGTTGCTTGTGCCGTTATAGTTTCCTGATCTCATGGAAAGCACAGGAAGCAGAGTCAGGATGCACAAGGTTGGTCTCTTGACCACACCCTAAGTGTACCACTCTAGGTAAATCCTCTTCTACTTTTTAGAATCCATCCTACCTGTAAAAAAGAAAAATAGCATCCCTTTTGTGTATACCACAAAGTTCTTGTGGAGATAGATAAATATAATAGGGTACAAGTAAACTATCACATGTTGTAAAATGTAGAATATTTTCAGTTCTCACATAACTGTTGATTGGGTGCTGACAACATAGATAACTGTAATTCTTTTATTTGTGGTAATGGGGATTGAAACCAGGACCTTTAGAGTGCAGTATATTCCCAGTCTTTTACATTTTTTTTTAAATTTTGGGACAGGGTCTTGCTAAGTTGCTAAGTTTTCCGGGCTAGCCTCAAACTTGTGATCCTCCTGCCTCAGCCTCCAAAAGGACTAGGAATACAGGCTTTCTCCATGAAATACATTTCTTATTCCTTGCCTCCTGTAGTTCAGAACTACTTTGCAGATTTGTTGTACTTGACTGGGCTCTCAGATGTGAAACTGCCCTTCTGCTGGAGGATGCATCCCTGGATAGACTGTTTTTGCAGCAAGCATGGTGAAGAGGCAAAAACAAATCCAGACTAAAGTGACTTTAGGAACACGGGTTTGGAGGCTGAGGATGTAGCACAGTGCTAGAAAGCTTGCATGGCACACATGAGGCCCTGGGTTTGAGTTCTAGTACAAAAGGAAGGAAGGAAGGAAGGAAGGAAGGAAGGAAGGAAGGAAGGAAGGAAGGAAGGAAGGAGGGAGGGAGGGAGGGAGGGAAGGAAGGAAGGGACTGACCATAGACCTACCACTGGTTTGGAGTCAGAAAGAGTCATGCCAAACTATAGGTGCAACAGTTACTTCTTTGATTTTTCTTTTTTGAACCAGTTTCCCCATCTGTGAGCTAAGTTACTTTCTTGAACTGTTGTGAGGCTCACAAGAGAAAGTCCAGTAACCATTCGGCACTGCACCTGGCCCACAGTCTGCCCTCATTAACTGTAACTGTTTTTGTTATCATCTCGGCCTAGCAGATGCCTGCCATATCATCTTGGGAGAGGGAGATTTTCGGTTCCAGTGTGGCCTGGCCATCCATCTGGTTTGGGGTTTTTGTGTGGAGGCTGTTGGCAGGCTTGTTTAGTAGGGATGGGCTGTTGGCTGGCACTCAGTTTTATAGCTTCTAGCCATTCGGTGACATTCTACTGGACACATTTCATTATTTCTGAAGAGCCAGCAATCAGCTCAGAAGACTGATGGCTTCTTCCAGTTCGGCCAGTTCCATGGGGCCTCCCTCACAGTGGTCAGCTTCTCGGGGAGACCTCTCTGCTCCATTAGCTTGGGCAGACTGAGTGCTGATTCCTTCCCCTTTCGGCATGCCATCCGCGAGGTCTGTCAGTGATGGCATAATTCTGGTGAGATACTTGCATGAAGCGCTGTCATCTCGAAAGATCTCAAATCACTTTGTGTAGCTTGCCTCTTGTGAGATGCCTCCTCTGGATCTCCTGAGATCCAACTTTGAAGTGGATGGAAGGGCCCTGCAAGGAACTGCATGGGGACTGGGAGGTGGCATCTACATGGTGTTTATCATTGTCACAAACTATACTTTGGATGATAGAAGGCAACTGTCCCGGATCGAAGGGTTTCCTGGAATGCATGACTTTTGTAGGAATATTAAGAAGCCCAGACTCTACGTCTCACCCTCAGTGCGGCAGGATGCAGCAGGGCCTCCCAAACTCATGTGTAGAAGAATCACCTGGGGACTCTGAGGCCCTGCAGATGCTGGAGGTCCGAGCTCCTGGGTAACACCAGCGCCGCCAGTGATGAACCACTCTGTGAACAGCACTGCTTCCGCGGACCTTCACAAGGCTTGGGCAAGACCTGGGCTGGCATCTTGGCTGCACCTCTCCCTAGACACGATTCTCACTTTCCTCACTGCCTCTATCCCACCGTCCCTGAGGGTGAACCTGTTATCTAGGCTGGTCGTCATTGTCCCAATGTGGTGGACTGACATGGTCAACTTGAGCAGGAGCGCCCAGCTGGACCGAGCTGGTGTGCTTCTGGGTGTAGAGGATCCACCTGAGGATTGCTGCTGACACAACATAAAGGAGAACAGGAGCAGAAGATAGCGGCCGACAGTTTCCCAGGAGAAGCTCTGTTGCGGCTGGTTCTTCCAAAGGGAACTCAGAAGTTCTCAGTGAGGAAGGAGCTCAGGGCCTTGCTGTCATGGAGGACGGCTGCTGTTCACTTTGGAGAGCTCTGGTCTTCATCCATGCTGCAAACATCCTATTCTGGTTCCAGCAGAGATTTCTTCAGCCTTTTAGTGCAGACATGGATGTACATGGGACCTTGCCATGGGCTCCCAGCCCTTGATTGGATCTTTCAGGTCCCCAGTGCATAGACAGATGTTCTACACTCTTCTTGCATTTGGCTTGTGTGTATATGAGTGTTGTAACTTGTAAATTTCCTGTACTAAATCTGCTCTCTTGCAAACCACTGACCCTAGGCATCTGACTAAGACACCTAACTACCCTTAATTCTGTGTTCTTGCTTTCTTACTCTTCAGTGACCCTCCTAGACTCTGCTCCTTCTGGTCTCCTCTCCCCTTCCTATTTATTCAAGAGGAAGCTAATCCTGAAGAGCCTGATCTAATGGTCACCTCACCTTTCTTTAAATATATCAAGTGTGCCTCTGACTCAGTGCCTTGGATTATGCTGATCCCTCTGCCTGGAACACCCTTCCTCCCCATGACTGCCTATCTCCCTCACACCCTGTGGCTCTCCATTCACACACCTCCTGATCGGTCATGTTTAGGCCGTTCATTATATGCTTATATGTGCTCCAGCCTTTCCTAACCACACTAAAATAGCTGCTCTACAGCTCCTCTTTACCAACATTCATGCACATCTATATGAACTACCAGTCCCCCTTTCCTACTTTGTCTTGCCTGTGAAGTCAATAACGTCTGACATATTCAGTTTCTTATTTGCTTTGTGTTTGCCTTCCTCCACAGGAACATAAATAGAGTGACACATAGTAGGACCTCAATAAGTAAATGGATGAATATTATAAATTGTTTGATACAGTAAAACCATCTTTATAAGAAGATAAGCATAGTTAGCCAGAATGACACACATATTAACTACAAAAAGAAAATGTATCCTGACTTCAAATCCCTTTGTAAATTTTTCTATCGTATTTATAAATTGAGGTTAAATACATAAAATGGTTAAATGTTTATTTCTCCTGTGTGTACACGAGCACGCACATACATGCATACATTCATACATGACTTAATAAAGAGTACACGTAATGTGTGTTTCTTCTGTGGGGACGGGATTCCCCGTGAACGGTGACACACAGCAAGGCACCCTCTACCTTCACACGAGGAGAACAAACTTACCCTGGAAGGAAAAGTAGGCTTCGCACCCCAATGTCCAAGTATCCCCCTGGCTGACCAAGCTGAATCTGGATAAAGCCACCAAATCTCAGTGTAAAGCAAAAAGAGAGAAAAGAGACATTTGTATCTAAATGGTTTCTTGACTCTTTCATGATGGCTTTAATTTAGTGGTAATGGCTTAATTTCCAGGTTGCACAATCCTCCCTCCTTAAATAGCTGTTAGTGTAATTGATGCCAGGTTAATCACTGCCACAGCCTGGAGAAGTGGCTGCGGGCAGGGACCGCATGCTGCTTCCCTTGTGGTGCAAGAGGAAAATGTCACGCATCTCTGAAGAAACAATGCTGCTTGTCACACAGCACGGGGTCTCAAATGAGATCTTTGAGAAAAATACAGAATGAAGCACAAAACGAGAAAGAGACAAACCTCACCGTTATCTTAGAATTAAGGGGAAGACTTGGTTTGATTTTCATTTTCTTTGACATATTTAAGTAAATTCCAAAATTATAACAATAAGTACACAGTATTTTGCAATTATTGACAGCATGGTATTTCATAAAACAAAGAAAACAATTTTAGTCGGAACTATAAGACTATAAGGAAGCACACTAAAATATTAATGTAAATATTTCTAAATTATGGGGATGATTGCTAAATTTTATTTTGTTCTGCTTTTTATTATTTATAGGTTTTTTTTTTACAGTGAGATGGAATATCTTTGTAATCTACAAAAAAAGTTAGTTAATTTTCTAAAAGTTTCTACCACCCGGTATTTATAACTAAGCATTTTGTTTGTTTGCATTGAGCTTATTTGAAACTTCATCTCTTATTCTTGGCATCATCGTAAAAAGAAGGGGAAATTTTTACTTGAGAGAAGTAAGAATGTTCCCCTTAAAGTATATCCCCATTTAGAATGAATCTTTCTCTCTAACCTCTCTTGTGATTTCTACATTGCTGGTCTAAATGCGGCAGGCATGGAGCCCTACACTCCAAGCTTACACTCTTGAAACCAGGGCTAGAGCAGACCTTGGAGACCAACCAGCGCCACCTTCCTTCACCGCAGATGACAGTCCTGAGAGAGGAAGGGACTCACTGAAGATCACATTGTGTCAGTGACATCCTAAGAAACTTAGGTCTAGAATCCCATCCAGAGCCTGCATTCTCTGCTTCCTCTGTATTCATGCTCCTTGTTCTTCTGACTCAGAAATAGAGCCCTGTAGAATTCCAAGCACAGTGCCTTATATGTAGTAAACTCTCAATAAATGAATCAGCAGATAAATTAACTTTAAAGTGTTGAATATCAATGATCACTACTTTACAAGGTGAAAAAGAGGCCAGTGAAATAAATTAATTTTGTTTTCTTAATGAGAGAATAGGAAAAGCAGAGACAAATCTGCAAGTGTAGTATATGTCCCCAGTGAGGCATCAAAGTGCCTCTGAGGGTAGAAATGGGTGAGAAGAACTGTGCTGATTCTCCTCTGTATTTAAAGTGTCCAGAGAACTTTGAGGGAGTGCCAAAGTGTCTCTCCTGGTGGACAAAGAGAGCTTTGTTGCGTGGCCACCAGGGACTTCCTGTCAGGAATCGACTGACAAGCCCTAAGAGCTCAACAGGATATTGCTCCACTCAGAGAAGGCCAAAGTGGCCAACACATGGCAAAATTCAGGTAGCAAAGGGAGATTTAAAGACATCCAGGAGGCAGTTAGGAAATAGAAAGACATTTAGCCTCAGCAGTAGGTAGGGACAGTTTGAAGATGAAAGAGAACATATTCAGGATTTAGTGAGATTTGATAGTGCACAGATCGCTCCAGTGACAGGCTCTGCATTAAATGCAGGACTTGATTTTCTTCTGACATTTGAACCAAAGAACTCCTCTCAGTCCCTAGGATTTGTCTGCGAAGCACAGTCACTTCATATGACCTGATCCGTCATCTCACTCACGGTGCCAGGCAACAGATCCAGGTGACAAAAATTTCTCCATCACTGTGTTTCTAGGGGTTCCAGTGCCAGGTTTCATATTTTCCACCCAGAAATGCCTTTTTGGAAATTGTCTTCTTAAAACAATATTTCAGCCTCACTTTTTGCCCCAGCCGAACCTGTAATGCAGACATCACAAGCCTGGTGTACCAGACTGACATTTTTTGAGAATCTTCTTTTCCAGTTCTGAGATTAGTGTCTTTATTTTCCTTTATGGAGTAAGAAGACAAAAGAACACATAACTTCACTGTCCTGCATGTCATAAGGTGGGTGCTGTGGCCAAGGGGGCCTCTTTTAGTGGACAATAGAAGGGCTTCACTTCTCAAGATAATCTCCAGTTCTATTTGTGCATCAAAAGGACTAACTAGGCTTGATTTTAAGGTGGCTTTCCAGAGTCCTCTGGTTTTTCACCTTTAGAAAGGGCCATGTGCACAGGAATTGCTTAATATGCATTGACTGACTGAATAACCTGTGGAATGCAGAAGAAGTGATCCCTGAAGATGCGCGTGTCCTTATCTCCAGAAGCTGTGGACCTGGAACCTGGAAACTTCCACGGCAAAAGGGAACGCACAGTTACAAGGAAGCCGAAATTCTCGAAGTGGAGTGATTATCCTGAATTTTCTGGATCAGTTCAGTGTAGTCACAAGCATTCTTGTAAGTGAAATTTGGTGGCAAAAGGGGTCAGAGAAGGCTTGGAAAGGTCACACTGCTGGCCTGAGGGCAGAGACGGGGCAGAAATAGGGCCCTGAGCCAAGGCAGCATGCAGCCTCTAAGAACTACAAAAGATAAAGAAAGGGAATTACCCTTAATTCTTCCAAAATAAATGCAGCTTTGCCAACACCTTAATTTTAGTCTAGTGAGACCCATTTCCAGTTTCTGACCTCGAGAATTATAAAGTACCAAATTTGTGTTTTATTAAGCTAGGAAGTGTTTAGTAATTTGTTGTAGCAATAATTGGAAGCTACTACATAACCCACTTGAAAAGAAATACTTAATAATTACCCAGGGAATTTACCCCTTGCACTGTTAAAGAGATACAAAGCTGCAAAGAGCAACCCCAGAGATTCCGAGTGTCGCCTCTCTAACAAAACCATGCCACAGCGATCCCCAACAAAATGGTACCAACAGTGACCCCCCCAGGAATGTTCACACAGGACTGTGACCACCCTCACTTTGGCCTATATGCATCCCACAAAGCCATCTGCAATCAGAACAATCAATTAGAAATTGTAGAGCTTTTTGCCCTGAAAAAATCTGCTCTCTGGCCTCCTTTTTTCTCTCCAGATTATAACAAATTCAAATACCTCAGTAGCTCATGAAACAAAGACATTGCCTAACATGTAATTTGGGAGGGAATTTAATGATACATCTGTCTGTTTTGACAAAGCAGTCTTGAAGTATCTATTTAAAATAAAATCAGCAGATTGGCAGCGATTAAAAATGAAAGGCTATAAAAAGTTTAGGGAAAAAAGCATTAAAGTCTAATAGCTCTTGGTTTATGTGCCAGTGCTATAGTAAATATTCCTAGCACCAATTTCTCTCCCAAAATCTCAGCATTTGCTTCTACAAAAAATACCATCGTTAAACACATCCAGAAATTCCATCTTTTCTACAGATTAGACAACGAGTCCATCTGGGATCCAGTAAGACTGGGTGTCCATAATATCTCAAGGAAGTTTATTGACATTGCTGAGTTTATCTTTCAAACTGGTGAAGTAGGAACGATCTGCTATTGCTTTGTTCAAAGCATCTTGAAACCTTTTTGGTACTGTAGTAGTATTATTTTGCCTGAACAATTTATAAGGAGTCTTGAAAGTTTGTGAGTTCAGGATATTTTTGGAAGAATAGCACAGAGCCATAAAACGCATCTTTACATATTCTCAAAAACATTAGTAGAGTATACACTATAAAGCAATATGCAGTGAGAGGCAGAGTCTATAAAAATGAACCTTGAAGCGAAATTAGTCTAGAAATCATAGAAATTGCCAGTAACTGAGTGATACCTTTGGGAAGTCTAAGGGTAAACTTCTGCCACACTGGCGCCTCATCCGCATCCCTGGGCCCCTCAGACCTGAAGTCAACCCTAACCGCAGAGGTCGGCTCCCTCTGAGATCAATCTTCTCCTCTTTTCTGTACCCAATCATTTCTTTATGTGTCATTAGGTCTTCTGTTTCCTTTCCCCAATTTACTTTACTGAAATTCTTGGATATTTGCCTAAATCTAGTGTTTATATATCTCATATCTGTTGTTTATCTATAATATAAATTCTCATATATGAGTTCTTTATGGTATAGTGAAGGCTTATAACTCAGTAATTTGTCCCAAAAACTATTAATAGGAACTTCCAAATAATTCTGTAATAGCTCTATTAGTTAGTTATGTAAATGGATTGAGATGATTTATGATATAGCCAATGTAGACCCTTACTATCTCCATATTCATAAGAACCTCCTTAGAATACAATTGTCTGTGCCTCCCCAAGTAGAAAACTGGTGGAAGTGAAAATGATAAAGACAATCATGTTTACTCATTTATTAAACCAGTATGTTGCTAAATGTTGAAATGGCTGTTTTCCTTATGGTCTGAAATGACTGCAAAAGCTCCACCCATTACACATGTTTTCCAGGCAGCAAGATTTTGGGGGAAATAAAGCAGTGTATATGTATGAATATGTATATATACATATTCCCTTTAAAGGAGGAGTTATCTACAGTAGCACTTAAAAACCATCAAAGAAAATGGACCACATATTCACATTAGTTTGCTATGGAGCTACGGAAAATAAATAAATAGCAGTATAGTCTGTGTCCACCTTAAACTTAGTTAATTGTCTCTAGAACTAATTGTTTCTGATACTTCTTCTAACAGAAGCAGTGGACGAAGTTGTGTATTCTGACACAGCACTTTTATTTCCTTTGTGTTCAATAGTTTTTGGCCTGTCTTCAAGCCCAAAAAGCACTCTATTTTGTTTGCATAGTAATCGCAACAATATAAGAAATAGCTTTGTACTCTACAAAGTGCCACACAAATGTAAAGTATTATTATTCAAGATAAAAAAGAATTTATTAGCCAGTAATTCAGAAAATTGATACTTTCAGCATCCAGTCTGAATGGTGTCTAGAAATGAGCCTAGATCAATCTTGGATGTTGATTTCTTTTCTGCTGAATTGGGTTATTTCAATTTCAGTTGTATTTGGTTGCTAATGTTTTGCAGAATTACTTTTATTAACAGATTGCTTTCCTTTTTAAACTATTTAGGTAAAATGTTCTTGGGTAAAATCTTTTTGGCCTTGGGGATTTCTTTGTAGAATTCACTGTACACTCTCTTTATTTATTCAAGTGATTCATATAAAACTCACTGTTTCCCTGATTCAGTGTGTGTCTGATGCCTACTATGTGGCAGTACTGTTCTAGATCCCAGAGGACAGAACACTCAATATTGCACACACACCACACACACACATACACGCACACATATGCGAGCATGCACACACAGTTTATATTCTGGTGAGAGAAGTCAGAAAAAAACGCCAAGAGAATTTTTTTTGTTTGTTTGGCAATTTGTGTGAGTGATGCAAAAACAAACAAACAAAAACCACTTGATGTCCCTTTACTGCTCTTATGATAAAACAAGTATAATTTGATTGTAAAATAAAGACTACGTCGAGAGAGAGGGGCCATTTGTAGGGCTGAATGAGTGAGTCGAACATCAGTGACTTTTTGTAAGGATATGGAAAGCAATAGAGAAGAGAAAGAAGTTGGTACATTTTAATGAAAGGAAACGTTTGCCTCCGCCCCATGCCGCCCACCACTGGAAATGGTTTGGAAGGTTTGGCTAGTGGGGGTCTGACTTCCCATGATGTGGGTATGGCTGGAAAGGCAACAGCCTCTATGGTCCTGTGATAGGCTAAGTAAAAAGCTCATGGGGCAAGAAAGCAGAGGCAGGGCCACCCCAGTGTAGAGAAGAGGTGGCCCTGCTCGGGCAGAGCTGAGTGGGGCTTCCCAGTTACTGACATTAATGCACCATTCATCCATGTAGCCATCTGTGCCACTGGGGCTAGAGATGAATGACAGAGACATCACCCTTACCTCATACAGTTTCTAGTCTAGAAGGGTTATGAATGATAGATAGATAGATAGATAGATAGATAGATAGATAGATAGATAGATGATAGAGATAGATCTGAAAAAATAAAAGAACTGTGATAAGTAATCATGACATATGGCAGTGATAGCGAACCTTTTAGAGCTTTCAGTGATACGGCCTGCTGCAGCACACATGCCGTAGGCTCACCACCACTGGCACACAGTCTTGAGTTTAACTGGGAGTAGAGGAAAGTTGATGGAAAGAGATCTTTGAGCACAGGGAAGAAGAACAAACAGACACACACTGGGAAAGAGTGGGCCACTTCAGGGAAATCAGTACACCATCAGGGATTATTGGTGAAGACAGATTTTTGGAGACTGAAATCACTTTAAAACTCCCAGTGTACATATACAGGTGATTCATGTGAATTTTGCTACAGCGGAGCATTTTCCACCAGTTAAGTTTTGTTTGTTTTGGCCGTGGGGCTGGAAGTCAAGGCCTCCAGCCTGCCCAGCACACCCCGCCACTGCGCCATGTTGCGGCTGCCAGGTGGCACTACTTGAGTTTATTATGTTGCCAGCTCTCCGGTGCTGGAGTTGCTCCTACCAGCTCAGCAAAGCCTAGAGGCATCATTTCTCCTCAAGCCTGCGTTCAGAGTCCTCCAGAGAGGAGCTTGAAACTGGAGATGGTTTCAGTATTTAAAGGATGGAAATTGGCGGAGGCTACAAATCTCATTGTTAAACATTTACCAGCAGAGTATTGCTCTTAGGTCAACTAATGCCAGGATGACTACATAAGAAACAGGTGGGGAACAGCAATATAAGGTTCTAATTTAATTAAGTGATTCTAATTAAAAATCTGGTACAATATTTTGGCATTTCTCTAACGGTTTAACATCTTCATAGAAAAAGCACCAAATAGTGTTATTTGGGGGAAAATATTATAATCATACATTTAGTTTGCCGTGTCTCTAGTACATTGCTTAATAATCATGGTTCTAAGTATCACCCAGGAGTAGGACATTACACACAAACAGAATATAGGAAATAAAAAAAAAGCATCGCATTTAATTGATTCATATCACTTTTTACCTATTCAACTTTAATCATTCAGAAACTATTTGCTGATTAGCAATTATTGTGCCAGGCTCTTTGAGGAACGTACGGAAAAAAATTCTACGGCTCAGGTTTTGCAAATTCTTTGAACTGAATCTTTAAAATAAGAATTATTTCAACATTGAGGGAATACTGATATGAATGAATATGACATAGTCATAGCCAGAGAGGCAAGGAGACAAAAATGGTCAGGAAAGTAGATTCCACTGAAGATTTCAACTGAGCTATGAGTTATCAAAAATATGTGGAATTTTATTTTTTATCATAAAAATGACATAGCACATTGACGGTAGGTGCAGATGGTGCAGCCAGTCTGGGAAAGAATATGGAAGGGACTTACAGAATGAAATATGCACTCACCATAAAAATCTACCAATTGTACCCTTGGGCGTTTATCCTAGAGAAGTGAAACCTTACATTGCTCAAATGCCATGGCAGCCTCGTCCACCATAGCCTGAAGCTGGGCACTAGCCATAGTTTGTTTACCATTTCACCTTCCATGGAGCGAATGATTAAACACACTCTGGTACTGCTGTACTATGGATACAATATGGTTAGATTGCAAAGGACTTATGCTGAGTTTTTAAAAGCCCAGCTCAAAAGGTTACATGTTTTATTCTGCATTTTTATGCATTACATGCTGTAACAGTGATTCCATTTTTGTAAACTCCTAAAATAGTGAAAGCATAGGGATGGAGAGCAGATGAGTAGTTATTGGGGGCTGGGACTGGAAAGAGGGAGGGAGGCAGTTGTGGCTGTGGGAGAAGGATGGCACGAGGGATCCTTATGACAAACTTTTACACTTGATCTTGGTGATCATATAAACCTATAAATGTGATAAAATTGTATAAAACTAAAACCCAAATATTTGCAAGCAAACAAGTGCAAGTAAAACACTCATTTTGATACAATTCTTGAAGGAATTTCATGAACCATGTCAAGGTCAATTTCTTGTTTGTGACATTTTCCATTGCTTCCAAGACGTTACCACTGAGGGAAGTAGATGAACGGCATATAGGGAATCCTATGTATTGTTTCTTCTAATTACATACAAGTCTACAATTATCTGAAAGTAAAATATTTACTTAAAAAAGCATAAAATAGTAATCAGAAAGAAAATTATCTGCATAACATCTGCCGCTATGCCACTACAATATGGCCATTCCTTTCATTCATACAGAAAGTAGTTGGATAAACACAAAGAAGAGGATGGAGTTTATTAGACTATCTCAAATAATAGTATGTGAATCTAATAAGACAAGAAATCAGTCTTACTGTCTGAAAATATAAAATATGAAAAGAAAATTGTACAGAACTGCATTACTGGCTCAATTTCATTCTTACTCACCCTATTACACCATTGTCTTAGTTACTTTTCTCATTGCTGACAAAATAGCCAACACCTAAAGTTAAAGAAGGAAAGGTGTATTTGACTCACAGTTTGTAGAAGTTTCATTCC
Source organism: Hystrix cristata (assembly GCA_004026905.1). Classification (NCBI taxonomy): domain Eukaryota; kingdom Metazoa; phylum Chordata; class Mammalia; order Rodentia; family Hystricidae; genus Hystrix; species Hystrix cristata. The sequence goes on from PVJO010000202.1 coordinate 115,491, forward strand.
ATAGTCTGCTGGCTGCAAGGGCATGGCAGAAGGGCGTCACAGAGGAGAAACAGCTCATGGCAAGCAGGCAGGAACCAGCAAAAGCAGCAAACAGCACTAGCCTGCCTCGCGCTTTTATCCCTTCCAGGCTACCCATCTTTTGGGTGGTGCCTCCTACACCCAGGGAGGGCGGGTCTTCCCATTAGCCACAGCTAAAACTGTGCTAAACCAATCAGTGGACTAATTTAGTAATCATTCACCCTTAATTCCAGTATCATGCCTTGAAACCAGCCACCTCTGAAAAGCCCCACCCACAACCACAGGTGACTTTGTGGGGACATCTAGAAAAAAGCCATAACAAGCACTGATGAAAATTTCATTCTACCTACATCATCCTTGGATATCCTGAGAAGAATACCATTAAGATTCAGTCATCATCAGATTCCTACTTGGAGCAGAATGCATCCATCTCTGTCTCCTCATGTGTTAAAGATAGAGTGATAATCAGTAATTTCAGTGGATCCCAAAGTTTTGGCATACCATTTTGTTGGAATGTAAAATTTTAGGCACAGAATGACATCGAAGTGTATTTTTCCTGTGGTAAATGTAAAAAAAAAAAAAAAAGACCAATGGATTAATCAGTTTAGTTATAGATCTGAATCAGGAGGTTGGACTTTTACACATACCTAATGCCTGGCCCCTGCATATGCATCTAAAACAGACACACACTTTACATTTTCCTAATAAATATGAAAATTACAAAGAATTTACTAATGAAACTAAGCCAGAAATTTGACATCTGAGTGTTCTCACCTGTGCAGCCCCAGGTGCTATTTAAGAGCCACAACTTAATTTTAGACCCAGAGTGAAAAGTTTAGGGTTATGTCATTCGGTCAAACACATGTTGCTGTGAGATGCCACGCTGGCCGGGCCATCTGTCTACCCCAGCGATTTCATTGAGTATACAGATCTGGGGGATAAATGAGCTGCTGTCTGGCGCGCGGGGGCCTGGAGAGAAGACCAAAGCCTGGCATTCAGCTTCCGCTCCTCACGGGCCAGGCAAGGGGCCCTCCTCAGCGGCGGCTGGTGGCTGGCGGGGAACAGCAGTCACCCGTCTCTCTTTCTGAACTCTCTCTTCCTGGTGGTCCTTCAAGTTAGCCGTGTCTCCACAGCTGTGTCTCTACACTTAGGCAACTCAGCCAGGTGTTTTCCTCAAATGTTAGTTCCTTTGCGTTTTCATTCGGCTGTGTTCCTGCTATTGCTTTCAAAGCCGAGGTGTTTAAGGTGTCCTTTCAAAGGAGTAGACAGCAGCAGCTAAGCATCACTGTCTCAGTCAGTGAACATCTCACGGGGTAGTTAATAAACTTTAAAGGTACAAATCTGGAACACAAATTCAATCCAGATATTAGATCATTCACCTGGCAGTCTGAGGATAGAATAGTAGGAGGAATGCAAAATTGAGACCAAACACAACTGTCCCCCGCGGTGCCTGTCGTAATCCAGAAAGGTACTATCCTAAGTGCCATAATCCTGAATGTTGAAATCTCAAAAGATTATAATCCCTAAAGATCAAAATGTCAGATACAACTATCATGAAATATCAAAATCCTGTGTGTTAAATTTCTATACGTCAAAATCTAAAAGCAGCAATTCCATTGAAAAAACCAACCGTCCGACTGACCAACTCACCAGTTCAGGCTATATGAAAAGACTAAAAAGCCAAATTCTGGGAAAGGAATTACTGTGTTTTCAGTTGTGTAGGGGACAGTTGCCAAATTATTCAAATGTGTGCAACTTCTGCCCCTTTATGCACGTCACACTCATTCTGTGCAGACAACAAATCTGAGGAACGATGCTGGTGTAGTTAAAGTGTCTTCTTATTGTACCATGGACATAATTCTTCTCAAGCCAGTCAGCAAGTGCGCTGGCTCTTTCAGGAAATGCAATGCTGATTCATTGAGAACACCTGAAATCCTCAGCAGGTAGGAATGCCGGTGCAGACACATTTCACACTTTTAAAATGAAGTCTTCTTTGTGGCTCACGGCATGGACAATCCATTCATCGGAATCTGTGACCAAATGCATTGGTCTGAATGGAACAACTTTACTGACAATACCTTGAAATTCACTTTTAGAAACCTTGATCGCACCTAATCCTAAATTTGCTATGGTTTAGGCAAAATGGTTTCATCCAAAACCCATTGTCTTTTGCAAAGTTCACCAAATCTTCAAATAAACATTTATAAAGGGTTTTACTTTTTCCGGACATTAGTACATAAATGAGAAGATAATGTCTAGAAATGCTAGGTTCGACAGGGGCATGAGTTGTATGTACTTGTTCTTTATTTTTTACAGTAAAGACAGTTTTGGAAGCATCAGACATTAGCCATGGCTGGTTTTTTGATGCTGGATTTAGTGGTAAATACTAGAAGTCTATTTTCTTGGACAGTTGCATGCCTAACCAAGAACAGTTCACCATATTATGCACTTTGAAGCACTGAAGGAACCTCTGTGTCAGCAAGAGTCTGGTTCCTAAGTCTCCAACTTGTCACGTTCTTTTTTATTCTCTAATAGACAGCTTCATTTATTTTTTTTTTTGAAAGAAAAACATGATGCTAAGTGTGAAGGGGCAAAAGTAACTGATTACACCACTTGGTAATTTGGCAACTATCCTGTGCATAATTAAAAATGTACTAATCCCTTCCCAGAATTCAGCTTTCTATCCCTCTTACCAAGCCTGCTTTTTGAATAGGAATTATACTTCTCAGGATTTTAGTTTTGGGGATTTTAATCTTTAAGGATTGTGGTTTTGGGGATTTGGGTCTGTAAACATTCTGACCTTTAGGAATTTTAGACTTTAGGGATTTGGATCTTTCAGGAATCAACATTTAGGATTATGCTGTTTGAGATTGTGTTTTTAGGAATTATGGTCCAAACCCTTTCAAATGTCCATTCTCTTTCTTGGCAGTGTAGCTGTGTAGCCTTGTGAAAATTACTTCACCTCTCTGAATCTGTTTCATTAGGAAAACAGAGCTAGGGAAAAGTACCATTCAAGCTGTTGGGAGAATTGGCTCAATAATTGACACATAATATGTGCTTGGTAAGTATTTATTCCAGTCCTTTATTGGGATTTTTCTTGAGTAGGAAAGAGGAACCATTGAACAGGAACTGCCATGCAGCCCAAGCCTGTGTATGTACAGTGGATAACAGCAAGCAATCAGCAGCAAAACGCAACCATAAACACCAGCTCTACCACTTTCTATCTATGCAACCGTGGACAAGCAATTTCATCTCTCTATTCATCAATATAAAAAGTAGATAATAATACTATGCCTACCTCAGAAGAATAAAATGAATTGGGGCCTGGGTTTGAGCCCTAGTATTGCAAAGGAGAAGGAAGAGGAGGAGAAGGAGGAGGAGGAAAAGAAAAGGAAGAAGAGAAAGAGAAGGAGGAGAGGAAGAAGAAGGAGGAGAGGAGGAAGGATAAGAAGAATAAGAAGAGGAAGAGAAATTAAATGAGTAAATATAAAGCTCTCAGGGTAATGCCTGATATGTAGCAGACACTAAGGAAGTATTATCTCTCAGCATCACTATCCCTGTGTGAAACCTTATATATATTAGGATCTATATCTACCACTAGTCAGTTATTTTCAAATAGCTCATTTTGACTTGTTTCCTATCAATCATTTGATAAAATTATTTCTTTTTCTACTCTTTCATATTGAAAATGATTGGGTAAATCTGGCTGTCTCTCTTCCTGCTCCATCAAGCCTTCTTGGGTGATTGTGCTACAAATGAGGGGATCTATGATCTTACTGAGTCCTTCTTGGAAAGGCAAGAAGGTGCTAAGCTTCTACAGAATGTCTAAAAACTTGTTGTTGTTGTTATCTTTTTCTTCCTGGTAAATCTACTCTCAAGGCTTGACATTCGCTAAGGTTTCATCCTGCACTAAAATCCTGAGTGGGAAATCCGTTGCCACTCTTGGAGGTGATTAGGGAGAAAGAAACAAGTTTATCTAAATTCCACTTTGGAAATGAGTGACCAGACTAGAACTAAGATATTCTTATTCCCTCCTCTTCTTTAATGGTAAGCCATTGATACTCCTCTAAGCCATTCAACAGCAACAGATTTGTAAAAACCTAACTTCCTTTTGGCTTTTGATTTTATGAAACAGTGTAATGATATTAAATGGAAACTGCTCAGCCTCAGCAGGATAGCGATGTTGTCTTTTGCAGAGAGAAAGGTGGCGCTGTGATTCTCCAGAAGCAGAGCAAGGGCTGGTCCCTGCGGGTGGATTTGTGCTCTTCTGGAGCCGCGTTTCTCTCCCATGCTCACGCTGGGAGCAGGGATGTTCTCACAGCCTCTGCACGAAGCACACTGGCCAGTGCACACTGCCAGCCAGCTCTGAGTTGGTGGCGATGGCTCTTTGCTTTACTGATCTGCTCGGAAACACGACAAGCCAAAGGGGCTGGCTGGGCTGGCGGCTCATCTCGTTCAGCGTGGCTGCTTTAGAACCTGCTTTAGACTGTCTTACGGCAAGGTGGCCAAGATGAAGAACTACCATGGAAAGAACATCCTAGGACATTTTTCCCCTAAGAAAAGTTCCCGAGTTCCATGCCGTTCCAGGTTCTGAGTCATATCACAACATCCACGAAGTAGGTGAACTCTCCTGGAATTCGTGGAAAAACAGTTCACAACCAGAGCCTGAGATCTCAGAGGTCAGCTGGCCTTCTGCTGAGGAGGGAGGTTTTACACACCCAGGGAGAGGCTGGGGAGGCTCCCCTCGTTCCTCTGCCCGTTCTCCACTCCCTCATCAGAACGGGTTGTTTCTATATTGGCCACGAGTAACTTTTAGTTTGACATAAACTGTTTCTGTCTTTAGTTGACCTTGAAAAAAATGCAACTTCCCCTGAAAAACAGGAAAGGACCGATCCCATTTGTTAAATGTTCGTCAGATGCGCAGAGTCTTTTAAAAGCTTAGAAATGCTAAATCTCCTTTGGGGATAAGCCTAGCGGTGGCTGAAAGCTGCAGACGTGTTCGTTCACCGGCGCAAGGTAATCCCACCCCAGGTCCCCGCGGGAGAAGGAGCGGCAGGAAACACTGCCAAGCTTAGGTGGGGAGATGATGACCTGGGAATCCCGGGGAAACCCTTGGCCATTCTGCTGGGTTTCCTCTGGGGACTCGGCCTCGTGTATGGTGACCATACAAACCAGATGTGCTGGGACAGCTTAATTTTATACATTTTTTTTTCTCATAAGAAACATTTTGCTAAATATAGCTAAATATGATTTAATTTTTATATTGAAAAGACTTTTCCAAGACAAATTATGGCAAAGTGTCTTTATCCCACATGTTCTGGTTTGAGGTTAGGAAAATATAGCCTTTGCAGTAAGGAATGCATAAGTCAGAGCTGGGCAAGCGGGTGCCGCTACGAGGGAGGAGCAGCGTGGCTGCCTAATGAGCAGAGACAAGTGTGTGTAAGTGGGGGGCGGGGCTGGGTCCTGGGAAGGAGACATCCTGTGCTCAGCTGGAGCATGGAAAAGAGGGCCTCCAGTGACACAAGCCTGGCCACATGGCCTTGCAAGGAGAGCAGCCAGCCAGACCTGGGAGGAAGGTGGCATCCTGAAGAAATGCTTCATGCTCTGGCTACACTGTAGCTCAACAAATCAAAAGCACATGTGGGCCCACCCTGGGGTGGTGGCTGAGGTTTCCTCCTTCTTTCCTTGCCCATCTGATTTCTCCATCCAGCTATCTGCTCCCTTCTTCATCAGGGGAAAGAATTCAGAGCAGCTTCTCTAGGTTGTTACTCAAAAAAGTTTCGAGGAAAATAAAATGATAGAGTCAGAAGGCAGCCTTTGTTTGCAGAGTGCAAAATAGCTTCAGTCTTCCTGCATGTGGTCTGAGTTCAACTGCACTTGCTTTAGTGAGAGTCTCCACAGTTTGTACTGACATGCTCAGCTCTGGGGCCTGGTGCAGTGGCCCTAATCTGCACCACAACTCTGCAATTCTGACAGTAATCATAAAGACTCCATGATCAGAGTCAGCTATCAGTTTAGTTCCAATATCTTTTGTTGCTTGAAGTTCATCTCAACAAAGACAATGTATATCATTGTGATCATTGTGCCCAACGCTTTGATCGTTCCCCACAAATATCAAAAAATAAGAGTTACGCACATAAGCTACGAAGCTGAAAGGGTGTACTCTTTCCTGCTCTGTAATAGGAAAACCCACTGAGAGGGGGACAGTCACATCTCCTCCTGTTAATTGCTGGGTGCTCGCCATCCCTCGGCAGCTACAGTTGCTAAAAAACATTTACAGTGAACTCCAGCCTAACTACCTATGTGTTTCTAATGCTAATGTCCAGACTATAAAAATAATACATATTTATGATAGAGAATCTGAGAGAACATAGAAACATACAAAATAAAATTAAAATCCATTCTAATCCCATAAAGCAGTGTTGCTAACATTTAAATGCTTTGCTCCAGCCTTATCTATACAACACGCATGTACACACTCTATCACCAGGACATAATCAACACTGCAGAATACAATGTTTTGAATGTTAATGATTTCCTTTAATAACACATTATTAATATTTTCACATACATTAAAATAGTCTTGAAACATTTCAGTGGCTGTGTAATGTTCCATAGCACAAACGTGTCATTATATATTAACTTCTCTTGATGTTTTATTTATCAACTTTTGCTGTTTCAAATAGAATTAGCCCTTTGTATATCTGGTTTCACATTTGTAGATGCAACTTGCTGCAGATCAAAAATATTCAGGGAAAAAATGTGCCTGTGCTGATCACATAGACATTTTTTTCATCATTATTCCCTAAACAATACAGTATGACAGCTATTTACATAACATTTACATTGCGTTAGGTATTATAAAAAATTGAGAGATGGTTTAAAGTATGCAAGAGACTGTATATACTTTATGTTCATGTAACTACACGCCATTTATAGAAGGCATTCAAACCATCTCTGAAAATATGTAGAGTTTCCTATTCAAAATATTCTGGAGTCAATCCCCTCTGGATATTGAGGGGCAACTGTAATGATTTAATAAATATCTTGATATATGAATATTTGTCTGATCATTTTGCCGTATCCATAAGGAATATTGCTAAATAGGAGACTACTGAGTCAGAGAGTAGGGCTTTCTTTTTAGAAAGATGTATTAATTAACATTCCTAGTAGCAATGTATGGGAGTATCATTTTATCCCATTTTCAACACTGAATATTATAATTTTTTATTAGGCATTTTCCCATCACTGGATGAAATACCCAAATTTAAAGGAGGAGAGGTTTATTTATCTTGTGGTTTTAGAGGTTCAGTTCATGGTTGTCTGGTTTCAAGGCAGAAACAGCCTCGTTGCAGGGCATGATAAAGGACGGCAGCCAGGAAGCAGAGAGAGAAGGAGGGATCTGGGTACAAGTAAATTCCCTTTCAAGTTAGAGCCCCAGTGACCCTCCCTTCCAGCCAGTACTTACCTCTCAACACATGAGACTGTTGGGTGACATTTTAGATCTAACCATAACACATTTAAAAATTCTTTGTTACTCTAAAGATTTAAAAATGACCATTTCATTGTTGTTTAAAGCTTCACAGTTTTCTAAAAAAGAAAAGAAGCATTATTGAGTACATAGCATATTTTCTTCAAACCATCTCTGGTGACTCTACGCACAGGGTCTCTCCTAATTTTCATACACAGAACCATTTCTGGTAAGTGTGATGGCCTCAGTGCAGAGCTTCAAGAGAAACCCACTAGTCCTTGAGCCTGTGCTTTGCAGAATCAACACGTCTGAGCCCCTAGCTGCCAAAAGGGGAAGAGCTTGGACTTAATGCTCTCAAGTCCAAGCATCAATACAGAAAGCACAGGTCCCGCTCAGAGCTGCTGCTTGGCAAGAGGACTCGGGACGCTGGGAAAGGAGGCCCCAGAAAGTGTGGAACAGATTGAGACAAACACTGTCTTCGGCTTGTTTTGCTGAGAACATTCTTATCGAGCTTGTTTTGCTGAGAACATTCTTATCGAGCAGAAAGCCTGGAGAGATGCTGAAGTGGGAGGAAATCGTTAAACACTCTCAGAGCAGTGGGTGTCCATGTGAAATGCTTGCTAGAAATGAAACAGGTCAGACATATCATATGGTAAGGTCGCCTTCTGTCAAGCAGCAGGGGTGGGAAGATGTCCACGTAACAGGGCAGAGCGTGCCATCTGGGGAAGAAGACGGCAGCTCGTACCCAAGCAGAGAGCGCTTGAAGTCGAGGAGTTTCTTGAGTGATCACTAGTGGGTGTCTCTGACCTTGACAGGGTGTCGAGAGCTACACTGTCTGCCCAAATGTGAAGCTTTCAACACATGGAAGATGAGCCTGGGTCCTTCGCTGTTCAGGAGAGAGAGCAGTCAGAGGGAGGAGAACTTCAGATGCTCTGACAAGTTATCGGCTCAGGTCCTTGGGGCAGCTCCCACAGTCCACTTGCAAGGTGTGCTGCATGGGGATATACTCTACACATGCTTCTTGCGAGGTTTGGGAAGAGACTCCAAGCTGCCTGTGGTGAGGTTAAGCTATGTCTCAGGTATGATGCTGTTGAGGTGGGAAAGATGCAAAAGCACTGTGAGAGAAAACAAGAATGCTTCTCTCAGGGGCACCCCAAATGAAACCCACAGACTACATTTCATTCTCACCGTCTGGGCTCATGAAGAGCTGGAAAACTTCAAATGGCAAATTGCAAGAGACTTCTGGGTGAGGAAAAAAAATAGGCTTTACAAAGAGGTCCAGCCGGGAATGAACAAAACCTGCATCCATTAAAGTAGACAAAGAGAAAATGAAATGAGCAGCCAAAATGAAGTATGCTTTGATGCCAGCAAGGGGGACTTGGAAATCAGGAGAAAGGTTTGTAGGGACACATTTTTGTAAAAGTCTGCTAGTAAATCAAGGGCATGAGATTAATGATAACTTTAAAATGGCTAAGGTATTGAGCTGATTTCCTTAATCTGTCTTTAATAAGAGGAACGGAACCAAGCAGCTATTTCAATTAGGTGGTAATGTAGAGTTTGCAAAATGTCCGCAGCTGGTAAGAAAAACCTGGAGCCTGTATAAATACACAGCTCAGCAGGTTTCGATCAGATTCATCCTCATAAGTGATATATACAAATAACCACACACTGCAGGGAAGGGGCAGGCAGAGAAGAAGAGGAAGGAGAAGGAAAAGTAGGGGAAGGAGCGAGAGAAAGCAGCCAGTTATGTCGTACCTAAAAGGGTGCCACTCACCATGCTGGAGGAAATAGATTTTGTACATGAGATGTGTGACGTATCCTCCTTACAGTACTGGGAAGCAGGCATTAAAGTTTGCTACCACTCAGGGAACATGCTTGAGGATAAGTAATTAAGAACATGAAGGCATTATAAGCAGTGGTTAGCAATACCTCCTTTTCCATGTGTCTTTTTCCATTGTTAGGAGTCTGTGCCTTTCCACGTGTTCATGGCCAAGAGAACTTCGTTTCAAAGAGCATGTGTTACATTTTGTTCAGCCCAGCAAACACATATTACATAATTCATCTGTGCTGGGATGGAAATTATGAAAGTATTTGTTACCCAGTCCCCATTGTGGTACAGCTTCTGAATTTATAGAAGCCTCAGAAACTAAGTTAGAAAAAAGCACAAAGTAATGGAAGCTAAACTGTTAGTCTATGAGGTGCAGGCTGAGAGGGCCAAGCTGGAGCATGGAGGGACTCGCCTGGGCCCGAGGCATGAGGAAGAAGGACACTAAGAGTGTAGCTGGCACTTGAAATGGGCATCAAGGGTGGAAGTAGAAGGGAGTAGGCGAAGAAGAGTGCGAGCTTTCCTTCAAGGGTGAAGGATAGTGGGTAGTGTACGGGGGCAGGGGGGAGGTGGTAAGTAGTGTAAGGCTCGGGGGAGAGGTAAGCAAGTTATTTAGAACAAGGAACTCAGGCGGGGAAGTGGGAGGAAGCAAAGCAGATGGGAAGGGCACGGCGCTGTAGAGGGGTAGAGCACTAGAAGAAAGAACAGAACACTGTTTGGTCTACAAGGAGTTAACGTGCTGCTCTGGAGCAAGGGCGCGCCGGAAGAGGGCCTTTCAGGAAGACAAGTTCAGCCATAAAGATCACAGGAAGAGGAGGAGCTTGGATTGTTAGGCGGCTGCGCCTTCCAAATAGGCTCATCACTTCTGCTGCCGCCAGTGCTGGCTAAACTCCTGCAGCCTCTCAGATGAACGATGGCGCTGGTCTCCCTGCTGCTGTCCTTGACAACCCACTTTGGACAATGTCAGCAGGGCAGCCAGAGTCACCCTGTTAAAGCCGTGATGGTTATGTCACACTCCGCTGAGAATCCTCCAATGGCTCCTGTCTCACCGATGAAGTCCAAATCTGTGTGATGCCCCACAAATTGGTGCCCGATCCGGTGCCACCTTATGTTTCTGCTCAGGCCTCATTTACTACTTTTCCCCTCACTCACCACTGATCCTCAGGATGGTTGGCACTGTTCTGCCACAGGACCTTTGCCCTTGAAGTTCTCTCTGCCTACATAGTTTGTTGTTGTTGTTGTTGTTGTTGTTTTTAGTGCAAAGTTTTATTCTAGTTTCTAAAATTTTATTTTAATGGTACATTTTATATACACATAGTGATAACATTCATCATAGGGAATTTGTACCCGTACATGGAATACTTGGCTGCTTCTTTTATTCCCATTCCCCTCCCCTCCCTTCAACCCCTCCTCCCTATTTACAAAAGCTTTGTTTCCATTTTTTCCTTCTATTCTTTTTTCTCTGGTCCTTCTGTTTCCTCCTCCCCCTCCTTTGTTCCCCTTCCCATAGGAACAATTTCTGTTCTGCCTGCGTAGTTAAATGGATGCCCTCTCACTGTGTCCACTCCATATGTAAATACTACTTCTTGGTCTTCTAAAACTGTGAACTCTCTGCTCTCAACACTTTCTAACCTTGTCCCCATTTTACTTTTTATTCACACTTACTACTCTCTAACGCACAATTTTTTGAATGAAATTGTTTGCTGTCTTTCTCCTTCACACACTCCGTGAGGTAGAGAATTTTATTTTATTCATCGCCTTGTTCTCAAGACCTATAGCAAAACTTTGCAGGCACTCAGTCATATTCATGAAAGAATGAATGAATATCACAGAATGGTAAGAAAGGCTGAAGAAGTAGAGGAGAAGGAAACTACTTTAGAATGGAAAAACTACATGAGAACGGTGAAAGGAGTAACTATGGAGAGACTGCTAACGATGCTTTGGAATGACGGCAGGAAGAATTAAGAAAATACTGTAGCCTCTCACAGAAGCACAGCAATTATTCAATATGTCTGAATCGTGGGGTTCATAAGGCCAGGTTTTATGGGGGAATCATCTCCGAAGTATGTTAAACTGCTGAAAGCGACCCATTCAGTGATCCACCACATGAATAAACATCAACTTTTGCTTTCCAGGATACTTCTAATAGGATTTTGAAACATGTCATTTTCCCCTTCCACCTTTAGTTCTGCTCGGTATCATAGCAAAAGGATGCATTCTACTACTAGGCAGAGTTCTAAAGTAAATACTAGTATGTTCTAGTCCCTTCAAGTGTCCATTTTTTAAATGGCATTTCGAAATTTCTTATAACAAATATAATCTGTTTTGCAATTAGAAATTTCTAAGAACTTCATGTGTAAAAATTGAAAATCAGAAAAAGATGCAAGGTAAGTAATAGGAAGGAAAGGAAAAAGAACACAAGAGTGAAATATTTTGAGGATAAAAACGAGAATGAGTTGGGTCCAATTTTTCCTAACAAACAGGGCGCTATAAATAAACACTTGTAGGACTAGTATTGAGGTTAGACAAATGCAAGAAAAGGCAAACAGGATGGGTGTGGGGGAGGTGAGGCCTGCCACGCTCTGAGATGGGCAAGAAAGAGGCTCTGCAGAAAATGCTTAACCCGGCTCTCAGCATCCACCTGGGGATCTGGGGTCTGGATGGTCAGGGGACACAGAAGGATTGTGTGAAAGGAATGGGGAGTGATGAAGAAAAGGGGAAGGATGCAAAAGGCTGACACATGGAGTCCTTTACAGACGTGAAGCTGGTAGGTGTAAGAGAAGCATCACACCTCTCCATTTTCTCCTTGTCAATTTCTTCTAAACCCTTGGGCTCATCCCACCAGGTGAGCTGGAATTGCACAGCTATTTTTGCAACAGTATTTTTCTGTTTACCTTTTTTATTTCAGGGTTGTGTCACAGGCCCGGGATCCCACAAAGCACCAAGTTAGTGGCAACAGTGGTGAGTAGAAATCACTACTCAGACACTTTCTGTGCCAGGCCATGTGTCTCTTCCAGTCCACCACTGCCTAGCGCCTTGGCCAGGACTAAACACAGGTCAGCGTAGCCTTCCATATTTACTCAGTACCTGCTCCTTACACACAGGGAAATTCCCGAAACAACAGTTTGTCTGCATTCTTTGTGGCTCTTCTACCCTGGAGCATGTTCTTAGTGTGAGAGGAACTGCCTCCTTTTCAAATTCTATTCTCACAACGATGGTTTCAAGGTTCTGGGGAAGAATCCAGAGAGGAATACAAAAATGTCCTTTCTGTTATTTGTAGGAAAATGGATGCATCGTGAGGCCATAATGGTAAGAGAAGTAAATCAGACACAGAATTTGAAATATCACATGGCTTCTCTTATATGAGAAACCTAGAATATAAGGAGTAAAATAAAAGATAATAGGAAATAGGGAGATAGATCATTTGCGAAAGAGGAGGGGACCAAGAGATAGAGGAAGGGGAAGGATAGAGGATGAAAAAAGAATTGAGAATTGCTGTGTGCATGGACCAACTCCCCACAAGGAATGGAATCATTATGTACTGGAAGTATGTACCAATAAAAATAAATTTTAATTAAAAAAGAAATATAAGCAATTGCTATCTCCTTTGAATGGAGAAAGTGAAGAAAAACTACAGGGAGGAAAGCGTAAATTAATAATTTAAACATTATATTGCCATTTAAAGAATATTTTTAGCTTATAAATAAATTAGTAGCTAATGAGAATGAAAGTAACTCCAGTGTCCTTCAGTTCATCCTCTGGCGTGCTGGACATAGAAATGCACTGTCCAAATCCCCTTGTTGCCCCAGCTCCCAGGGCCCAGGGCTTCTGTTGCAGAGGCCTCCTCCCCAAGGGCATGCCCTTTCCAGTGTACCATATCCAGTTAATGAGGGGAGCGACACAGGTGTGAATGCCCAACCATTTCAGCCTACAGCAGGAGAACCCAAATCCAGATTTTACTGTGGATAGGTCAAGGCTTTTGTATTAGTTACCTTTCTAGAGCCAATGGTTTGCAAGAGAGCAGCTTTAATACAGGACATTTACAAGTTACAACATTCACACACACAAGCCAAATGAAGGAAGGGTGCAGAACATCTATCTATCTATGCACTGGAGACCCGAAAGATCCAGTCAAGGGCTGGGAGCCCACAGCAATGTCCCATGTATATCTGTGTCTGCACTAAAAGGCTGAAAAAATCTACACTGGAACCAAGATATGATGCTCACAGCAGAGATGAAGACCAGAGCTCCCCAGAACAGCAGCCATCCTCAATGACAGCAAGGCCCTGAGCTCCTTTTGTGATGAGAACAGCTGAGTTCCCTTTGGAAGAACCAGTCACAACAGAGCTTCTCCTGGGAAACAGTTAGCCACTATTTTCTGCTCCAGTTCTTTGTGTTGAGTTGGCAGTAACTTTCAGGTGGATCTTCTATGCCCAGAACCACCAACTCAGTCCAGCCGGGTGTTTCTGCTCAGGATGAACACAGTAAGTCTACCACAGCTTTGTAGTCTTACATAACATTTCTTCCATCTTTCTCTTCAGTCTTCCTGCCCCTCCCTCCCACCGAAGTTCCCCTCCAGAAAGACATTCCGCATGCCACACTCCCTCTACATGCCAGCTTCCAGAGGACCCAACCTGCGACAGTTTATGAGTGGCCCTGGAAAAGAGCAGATAAGATGGGATTTAAAAGCTGAATCACCAGCCATCAGACAGGCAGAAAAAGCCTAACTTAGTAGTTGCAACATGTGCATCCCCTGGGTGGTGAAATTGGAAGATGATAGCATGGAGTAGAATGTACCTGTGGGTTAGGTTTGTCATGTTTTTTGAGAAGTGAGAGAGAACAAGGAATTAATGACAATGGGATTGCATGAGTATCTGCAAAGGCCACTGATACCCTAAAGATAATAAGTGACACAAGGCAGTTAACAGGCAACTAAAAACCAAATAGAAAACTAGAGAATTTTCCTAGTAGTTTGCAAACAGGCTTTTATATCCTGCAGCAAGAGGGCAGAGAAGAGCTGGATCAATCACAGGATAAAATCTGTTGCTGATTTTCAGAGACAGATAAATACCTAACCAAGGTAGACCTGTTACACCCATCTAGGAGTAGGGGAAAAATGGAGCCCTGGCACTTGGCATGAGAATATCTGGTAAAATTTCCCTGAAAATTTTGAAACTTCAGATTCCCAGGGTGATTAACTATTTGCCACAGGCTAGGGGGTTTCCTAGCATGCAGAACTTTCAGGGATAAAACCAAAATAGCAAACCAGGTTTCTGCTGCTCACTCCACAATCGCTCTGAAATCTCTGGGCCTGCAGAAGGGACCTACCCTTCCCTGTTTAGAGCTAGCACTTCTCTCTTGCTTAAAACCAATGCAGTCTTTCCAAGACAGTACATGCCCTCAAGATCTACTGCCCTCTCTCCTACTGACTCCTAGGCCAATAAGCAGGATAAAGATAAAATCAGTCAGGGACATGCTGGGTCTGATAAGGGCTAAAAGGGAATCTACTCCAAAGAAGCTGTGAGTCCCAGCCAATATGCACAGGCAAATGCCAGGGAAATTCCAGTGGGACTGGATTCTGAGGCTGCTTCCCCAGGAGCCGTTGGACCACAAGACTGGATAAGAGAGAGTTTATTGATTTGGGAGGATTCTCCAGAGAAGCAGGATTTATACTCTGGCAAGGCCTCCAGGAGATGGGGGCACCTTGTTACTAGGATGGCTCCCCAGAAGAATGGAAACAGCAATGGCCCATACTAGGGAAAGTTGGAATGCCAGACTTTCCTTGGCAGACAGAGGAAGAAGGGATTAAAGAGCTCAGGATATGCTAAACTACATATATTCTATATTATGGATCTCCCAAACCTACTGAAGGATTATGTCCCACAGAAAGGCTCCAAGGACACATTTTCCAGGGCAATTAGGATATGCTGATAAGTGGGGATCCCGCATCACCAAAATGTTCAGAAATAATTAAAGGACCCTCAAAGGACAGGTAATAATGAGCAAGTGCTTGAAGTGAGCTGGGTCGATTTTCCTAATGAACAGCAAAGTTGAGGTGTCAGCCAGAGGTGGTGACCTATACAGAGTGAGGGAGATGATTGCATTGGTCCCTGGGCCTGCAGTATGGGCATCACCTGAGAACTTGTTAGTTAAAGTCCCAGGACCCTCCCCAGACATACTAAACCATAAACTCTGGGATGGCCCAGCTATTTTTGGTTTGCTGTGCTCTCTTTCTAGGTGACTCTAAAACAAGCTAAAATTTGAGAACCATTGAATTAACAGAACAGAGCCTCCTAAGGATTAAAGAGATGAATGGGCAACCAAAGTATTTATTTTGTACCATCAGAAGAAATGAGGGATGGTTAATAAGGAGGTTGACATAAGGTCAAGATCTCTTGCCCAACTTCTAGTCTTGAGACAGTTTTCACACCTATATTGACTAAATAACTACAGGTCTCCATGATGAAGGAGTCATTTGTAAGAAAATGGATTCACCTTGAGATCATAATGTTAAACAAATCAGACACACAAGCTTAAATATCACTGGATTTCTCTTATATGTGAAACCCAAAATGCAAATAAATTACAGAGCAAAATAAATGAGAGTAGGAAGCAGGGAGATAGTTCTTCTGCAAAAGGGAAGGAGACTGAGAGATGGAGGGAGGGAGAAAGGAAGGAAGGCGAAGGGGATGAAATAAAGAATTAAAATGTGTATGTACATGTACCAACCAACTCTTCACAGTTAGTGTAATCAATGTGTACTGCAAATATGTACTAATAAAAAACCTATCCATCAAAACAAAGCAAAACAAAACAAAATAGCAAGTATCCAAAAGTATTCTGGACAACAACACCTCTAATCGTTAACCCAAGAAACCTATGACCATTTACTTGGGCCACTGTACACTAGAGACATTTCGAGGACATGTTCAGTTAACATCAATATCTAGAGTCCTCAAGTATCAATAGGCCTTCCTTTCCTTCACTAGAGAGAGGGCACTTGAGGAGCTGGTAATTCATAGAGCTCTGGCAAAGTTCTGTGGACCCACTCAGTGGTCACTTTCTGAGTGTGAAGACACTGATGGACTTGACGGTTGGCATGAGCGCCACGTTGGTTCATCAGCCTGTAGTTAAAGGTTACCATGGACCAAAAGGAAGTCCCTGAAACTTTCTCTCTGCCTCAGCCAAAGAGGAAACAGAACAGCGCATTGCTTCCCAGAAGAGGAAGCAGAAACTGTGCCACACCCAATAATTTCAACGATAATGGTCATTTGATAGTTCAGTCTAATTGACCAGCCTACTTCTTGAGGCAACTGTGGAAGATGACAGTTTACTCACAACAAATTCAACCAAGTAATATCTCCAGTTGCAGCAGTTGTGTTCATGTGGTGTCTTCTCTGGAGAGGAGTAACAAGGCCTTAAACTCATGGTAAGTGTGGTCACTGATCGGGCAATTGTGGTATTTTCTGTTCTGATCAGAAGAGATCAGAAAATATCAGAAAGTGTTCATATGAATATTGAATGGATGAAAATATACATTTACTATTTTGACTCGAGATTATAGCAACACCTCTGCTCTCTATGCCAATGTAGTCCAAAGAGATCTGGACTCTGAACAATCTATGAATATCTCATTTACTCAATACATTCGTAATGCAATTTTTACGGCATAATACAACTCTTACAGAGCTAGTAAGCTGGAGACGTTGGTGAAACATGTTATGAGCTCCAGAGCATGAGAGATGAACTCTGTAAGATCCAAAACCTAACATCCTATGATTATTTAAAAAGTGTCAGTAAACATAATTGTATCTGGTACCTTCTACCATGTAGAAATAAAATACAAGTTCTGGGAGGCCTCTTCAAGTTTTAAATACAGCATATTAACTTATTTCATACTTGAAGATACTTTTCCAGACCATATATTAGGTGACCAAGAAATTTTTCATCCTTGAGTGAGACTCATAACAGGAAAGGGGTCTACAGCATGTCCAGCAGACCACACGGTAGGAAAAAGTGCTTTGTAAACCTTATGGCAAGTTTCCGTGAGAAAATTATAAAGTAGGCATTTGGGGTTTTTAGAATAAGGTTGGGTTCTTTGCATCACAGAATGATATAGCTAAAAAAAAAAAAAGAACTACTGTTCTTAGTGTCCTACTTGTCCCTAGTAGAGTTGGATTATCTCATGATGGAATACCAAATGGCTATATATACTGCACGTCTGAAAGCATTCATATTAACACTTCCCATCATGAGCTGAGTTCCCTCAGAACCTACCAACTTATAAGGTAAGAGAGTTCCAGCAGCAACCCATTTTAAAATATAGTAAATCAGGACTGAGTATAAGCAAGTCCAGAATGCACAAGCAAACTGCCTGAGCACACAGCCCATAGCCCTGTGCCACCTTGGTACCCTCAGATCACGCTGTAGTCTTGTTGGAATTCCTTTACAACCAGCTGTCAGATGAAATCAGTTTAGGGAGATTCTATGGTCTGAATGTATGTCTCCTCCAAAACTCAGGTTAAAATGTAACTGCCACTGTAATGGTTATTAAGGCCAGTTATCCCACATTCATGGGTGGGACTGGTGCTGTCATAAAAGGACAGGCTTGGCACCTTCTTGCTCTCTTTTGCACTTCTGTTTTCTTCTATGGGTGATGTAGCTAGAAGGTCCTTGCCTAAAGCTGGACCCTCGATCTTAACTTCCTGGCCTACAGAAGTATAAGAAATGTATTTCTGTTCTTTATATATTACTCAGCCTCAGATACTGTCTAGCAGCAACAATCAATTAAGACAGAAGTAAATGGAAACCAAAAATGGATGGCAGCTGCACTACAGACTCACAATGAAAAGGCAAGATCCTCCTTCAGGAGGTGCACCTGTTAAAAACTGCACAGAGAGAGCAGCTGGAGTGGAGTATACACAGGCGCTCATGAGTACAGGTGAATGGCAACCAGCTGGTCAGAGATCCGGAAGAAGAAAAAGTGGAAAACTTGGACCAAGGAAGCCTGGGATAGAAGCATGTGGATGGGTATATGCAAATGAGCACAAAGGGCGGGGACATTTGTATCACATGTCAACACCCATCAGAAAGAACCCACACTGCATTGGACACAGTGCAATGAAATAGAATGAATGACTTAGCAGGCTGACATTAAGCAACTCTGGTTATTAGCCACCTTGGCATTGGCATTCATAGGCACATGAATCGAATGATCCTGCCGGAGGAGAAGGTTGTTAGGCTCAACAGTGTTCATTGCTACTTTCAGGGCTACTACTGCTGCTGTCCAATAACCAATCTGCCAGCGTCAAGGACCAGCGTTGAATGCCCAGCATGGCGTTTGCTGAGAGATCAACTGATTCCATGGTGACAAGTGAATGACATTGGGTCCTTTCTATCTTGGGATGGACAGCTTTATTCTAAAAGGACTAGACACATAGTCTGTGTACATCACTATTTGAGGATTTATGGAACATTCAACTCATTGAAATGCTCCTGTACATATCACGACATCAAATCAGACCCGAGTAGTCATTTTATACCAAAGGAGAAGAAAGTAGGTCCATGACTATGAAATGCGCCCGACATTTCAAATACAGTAACATTCAGGAATTGGTGGTCTGATACATAGAAATGTAACCGCCAATCAATGGTAAAGTTGAAGTGCCAGTTTAAAGTGATACTCTAATCTACAAGGATAGGATGCTGTCCTCCAGAACAGAATATACACATTTATTTAAAGATCTTTACAGAGTACCATGTTCCTAATAGAATGATTTCGTGGGGCCAAAAACCAAGGTATGGAAGCAAAAGTGTCCCCACTCAACATCACTACCCCGGATTCACTGAGGATTTTTTGCATTTCTTTCTGTGCTCCGGTCTCTGTGCTCTGCAGAGCTACGAGTGTGAAAGGGGCAAACTTTCAAGAGGAGACATAGAAAGCGTTCCATTGAAGAATAAACTACGTGTGCCTCGTGGGCATTTTGGACTCCTTATGTCTGGGAATGCGCTATCAAGAAACAGCCATCTTGGCAGGTTAATCTAACCTGATCAGCGGGAAGAAGAGGACGGGGCTGCCATTATACAGTGCGGCCCAGGACATCTGCTTGGGTGTCTCTTGGCACTCCTTGTCTCAGTTTTGATGATAAAGTTAGCAACCTCAGCCTCAGAAAGACATGAAGACCTGGGATTCCAGCTGCTCAGGGGTGATAATCCAAAGATTAGGGGTTCAGGTTGGGATCTGAAATGTCCTCCAAAAGCTCATGTGTTGAAGGCTTGAACCCAGTGCACCAGTATTCTAAGGTTGGGCTTTGGAAAGTGACTGGACCATGAGGGCTCTAACCTCATCAGTGGAGTAATGGATTCATAGCCGGCTGGGCGACTGAAACATGGTAAAACTTCAGGCAGTGAAGAAGTAGCTCAGTGAGGTCATGACCTGAAGAGCGAATTGTGTCCCCGGTTCCTCCTCCTCTTTCTGCTCCTGGCCGCCCTGAGGTGAGCAGCTTTGCCCACCATGCAGTCAGTCCCACTATGTGATATTTGGCCTCACTACAGGCCCAGAGACTGCTGAGCCAAGCAATCATAGACTGAAACCTCTCGAACTGTGAGCCGCTGTCTTGCAGGTATTTTGTGATTGTGGCAGGGAACTAAAACAGGAGTATAGACCCTGTGAGGTGACACCCAGTCTGACATGTACAGGTACAGGGACAACAAGACTGACTTTGGAAAGAACTATTCCAGGAAATTCGGGAAGTCTGGCTGGATCACAGCAGGGGCCATCTGTGCTAGAATGTTCTTTGTGTTTTAGAAAAGTCTTCTGCTTTTTATTTAGTCAAGAAAAGGACAATTCACAAAGTCACAGGTTGTTCAAGTTTGACCAGAATCTCAACTGAGGAACCAGCAAATTGTGCGTTCTATATAAAATATGTTTGTATGTAATTAATAGGAGCATCCTCTGCTACCATGAACAAGATAACATAATGGCCACTTCTGTTCAGTGAAGCACTTCTTTATTTTGATCTCCCTTTGAGTTGACAAACAGGGATCAAAAACATCAATCCCTCCCAGAACTGTGGGATTTACCACCAGCAGGAAGGGAAGTATTTAGAAAATGTAGGAAAGTCCTAGGGCACTCTGGACAAGAAAGCTGGATTCCTCTTCAAACAGCACATAAAATAATACCAACTTGGAAATATATTAGATCAGAATGTCCAAAGGATATTTAAAATCTGAGATATGAACTGCTTATTTTCTGGATGATTCACCATCTGATTTCTCTAGTTTTCTTGCAGCAGTTTCAGAAAGTGTAAAAGGGAATTCTTTTCCCTTGCATTGTGATACTTTGGTGGAAGCAGAAATCTAAAATTAAGACATTTTTGAAATCTCTAGGGAGAAGAAACTCAAGGCAAAATATCTGATCACACACATATACAACCATAGAGAAAGGTCACCTGCAGCCCCTGATTTTTTTCCAGGCCAGGGGATTGAATCTAGTGCCTCCTGTATGTTAGGTGTTTTACCACCGAGTTATGTCTGCAGCACTTTAAAAATACATTTGAGACAAGGTCTTTTTATTTTCACCGGGCTGATGTTAAATGTGGGATGCTCCTGCCTCAGACTCCTGAGCAGCAAGGATTATGTGTGCCACTGTGCCTGGCTTCTTCTTCTTTTTTCTTTTTTTGACTTACACATTTAAACTGTTGCATAAAACATTCGTATGTGTAGAATAATCCAGTTCATATCTATGCAACCATTTCTCACACTTTCAACATCCAGCTAAAATATATTTTCTGAGACATTTTCTAGATAAACTAGAACACGTTCCTCTTTGTTGTTTTGACTTCATTCCAACACTTTTTAAAAATATTTTTAGAGGTATACATTTTTGTGCTTATTTTACCCCTTGGGCATATGGCTATGATTTGAGGGTAATAAATACTGATAAAACATAAAAGGCTTCAAGAGGGAGTCTAATAATATAGTGGGTAGCATAAAATTCTCTCTACTGCTGGAGGCTTGTGGGAGAAGACCAACCGCAGCCTTGAAAATGCTAGCTATATTTCCTGATTACTGTAGGCCAGGCACAGTGAGAGGTGGTTTACATCAGGGAGGAATTAGAGGCAGCTGGCGCCAGCTGGCCAGTGCTGATTGTGCACATGCCTTCCCATCTTCAGATTCAGCCGTGTCACCTTGGTAGCTTCAAATGGGCCTGGTGGGGGTATGCGCACCACGGAGATCAGCAAATGATGAGATCAAAGAGTTCTGCATTTTTTTCAATCCAGCAAGCCAGTGTACCAATGTACTCTATTCATGTATTAGCTTCCACATCTATTTTTTACAGGCTTTTATCCTTCCTCTATGTTCTTCAACATACAGAATGTATTTATAATATCCATTTTAATGTATTTATCTACAAATCCTGTGGTCAGAGGTTGGCTAGCTGTGGATAGAATAAAGTGTGCAGCCTGTTTTCATATGGTCCATGAGCTAAGAATGTCTTTACTTTCTTTTCTTTTTTTTGGTGCCAGGGATTGAACTCAGGGCCTTGCGCTTGTTAGGCAAGCACTCTAACCACTGTGCTAAATCCCCACCCCCTGTCTTTACTTTCTTAAAGGGTTGTAGAAAACAAACATTAGCCACCAGGAAAATTCAAATAAACATGAGACACCACTTCATAGTTACTAGGATAAACATAATAAAAAAGACAGACAATAACAAGTGTTGGTGAGAATGTGGCGAATTTGGAACTGTCATAAACTATTGGTGAGAACAGTACAGCAGCTTCGGAAAAACCAGTCTGCAGTTCTTGAAAGGGTTTAACCATAGAGTTGCCCTATGATCCAGCAAGTCTATGTTTAGTTATACATCAAGGAAAATAAAACATACGATGAAACAAAAATTCCTACTCAAATGTTCATGGCAGTATTTTTAAGAATCATAATTATTTATAAAATGTGCAAGCAGCCTAATGTCTAGTGGCTGATAATTAAGGTGGGCACATGCATATAAGGGAATGTTCTTTGGTAATATGAAGGCACCACGCTTACTGTAATATGGATGAGCTTTGGAAACATTATGTCGAGGGAAGAAGCCAGTCACGAAGGGCCACATGTTGTGTGATTCCATTTGGACTTGAGGGACAGATGTCCCAGGCAGTCTCTGCTAACATACACATGTTTCTTTTGAGAGTGATCGCAATGGTTTGAATCTAAACACCCTCCTGAAGTCTCATGCTCACGGGTGGAGCTTTTGTAAGGTGACTGGATCATGGGGGTGCTGCACTCACCAAGGGATTCCTTCCCTGATGAATTCAGTAGCTAAGTGTACTGTTCGGAGGTGGGTCTTGTTAGAGGCGTCACCTGAGACTGTATTGTCCCTGCATCCTCCCTTCTCCGTATTTCTTGGCTTCTGTGGGTGGAGTAGCTTTCCAGTATCGATGCCCCTCCTACCATGATATTTCTTCCTTGAGAACACTGTCAAAATAGGAATCTATTTTGTCTAATAGGAATCTAAAACAGGAATCTACCACAGATATCTACTGTCTTGCTTGTTTGTTTTTGGTAATTAAGAACTTTTAATGGTCATTTGGTTGCAATATAATTTTCTAAATAAAAGGGAACTTCTAATGCCTACAGATTAATCACAAATGAAAACACTTAACAGGAATGTAGCTTCATTTTAAAAAGCATTATACAATGTTTTTATGTTACTACAATAATATATAACTCACCACATTTTAAAAACATTTTTATGTGGCTGAAAAGTACTTGTTAATATTCTTAAAATTTTTTTTAAAAAACTGAAGTACAGAAATGGTTGACATAGAAAAAGTTTTTTAAGCCTTGCATTTTATAGTCATGGAATTAGATTATTAATTTTATATGTATCTGAATAATTGATTCATTGAGAATATAAATAAAAAACCTCAGTTGATAAAAACTTTATTCAAAACATGTAAAGAACTATATAGTTCAAAACTGCAAAAATAAAATACAATTTATGGTAACTGAAAAATAAAGAATATCTAAAAAACATATTACCTATCTATTTAAAATACAACCTCAAATTCATAACTAATCTTTGCATTTCTGTATTTTGTAACATCTAAAATAATCTTCTTTACCCAAGTACACCATTATGCAAATGTTTCTGCTCTACCACTAAAAATATATAACCTGGGGAATTTCTGACAAGCAAAAATACATACTATTGATCATTTCTTATACATCAAAACAAAAATAGCTCAAATGGCTAGAAACTAATTTTCACTAAGGAAAACAAAAACAAGTTAGTAAAACATTTCTTTTGAAAACAATGGACTAGCATTCTGAATTGAGCTACACAAGGTCCTGTTCCTACTTGAGCCCTCTCCCGATTATCCACCATGCATTTATGTGGTGTGGACATTTGCAAAATGCTTTCTGCCATTTATTAATCAGGACTCACAGCACCTTGGTGCCGTGAAACAGCCAGATTAACTTCAGTTCACACAGAGAGAAGTGGGACACCAGGGCCAGAATGACACCTAATTAGCTTCTGGCTTCTTGTAGGAATATTTCTTCCAGCAGAAGACACTAATTGGTTTAATGACAGGAGTAAAAGATTGGGATTTGTTGTGGGAGAATTAATTTTGGCCCCATAGCAGAAGGTTCAAAACATGGATAAAGTAGAGATTTTAGTGTGAAAGGGTTAATACCAGGAAAAAGTTAAAACCAGAATAAAGATCCTTTAGACAGAGATCACTTTTCAGAAGTAAAAATAGCGAAACAAGAATAGAAAAAAGAGGTATAAAGTTTCTCATTTCTAAGCCAAGGGGCTTTTATAAAATCACTTTAAAAGAAGGATCTCTCTTGAACATAACTCTTAAACATCTTACCCCTCCCCCATAAAACCCCTATGACATCGAGAGCACTAACTTACAGGAATAAAATTGAGAAGTAAAGAAGTTAAGAGGTTAAGACCACATAAAGAGTGCACAGGCTGGAACAGATGTTATGCCTTAAAACACTGGCTTAGAAATAGAAACAGAAGGTAGAGGATAAACAGGAACTTTTATGGGTGGACAAGTGGAATAATCCAGGGATCTAGTAGCAATACCAGCTACTTAACTTATTCTTTTGACAAAGGATTTGAAATTTCAAGTATACAATGAAACCAAAGATGACAAACACTCATCTGAGTAGTGAAATGCTCAGCTGAAAGGAATATATGCAACAAATTTTTGCAAGATTATGTGAAAAATGCAAAGACATAAATGAAGCACAGTGTGGACAATCTAGGCTTTTAGCTCAAATTGCTGCTGCCTCTAGTTAATATATAATGAACACTGATCCATCAATAAGATGGGAGAGAGGAATTTAATTTAGCCTGATCAATATGCTAGGGTATATTAAAAATTAACTCATTATTATTGGAAAGGGTATTGGTGACCAAAACAAAGGCAGCATTCACTCAGAAAATCATGTGCAACTCAGGGCTTCACAGATCCACTATGAGTTATTAAGAAAAATTAACCTCTGGACACATAAAACATTTCTTCATGGCTGTCAGACACATATGTCACAGGAGAGGCCATAGTTCTAGTCAGTGTAGCAAATCTGATGTTCTGCATTCTCAAGGAGGCTTTCCCTCAAGGTTGTCTCTAATAGACTTCCACCATTAAATCCCATGCTATGGCAATAAATTCAACCAGTGAAGGTCATAAAACCAAGGATCCTGTTGGGCCACAAGGGACCCGACCATAGAAACTTTAAATGGTAGTGCTGGAGAAAAGCCACAAGAGGGCAAGCGCCCACTCCTTATATAAAGTAATGAAGTGTTTGGGATGGCAGCTATAATTTAACAGTAACTTTAAGTGCAAGAGTGTATAGGGGCTGGGGATTTAGCTCTGTGGTTAGAGCGCTTGCCTTGTAAGCACAAGGCCCTGAGGTCGATCCCTGGCACCAAAAAAAAAAAGAGTGAATCTCCTCAGGTCCAACTGACGTGCCTTCTATGCAACTCACATGCATGCTGCACAGGCAGAGAATGGGAAGACTTAGAGCACAACACTCTGCCTATTGTCAATTGATGGATATGTTGCTTTTCCATACATTCACATGGGGCTGATATACACAACAGCTATTCTTCTGAAACTCTGGTATATAACTCTAAAGTGGAGGACAAAAATGTAAGTAGTATTTTTTGATATAGGAAGGTATGTCATTTGACAGTCTCTAAACACCGATTGGGATATTCTGATTGTGATCAGTGGGATGGATTTATTCACAACCAGTGGATCAAAAATGTTTTTATCTGTCATTGATAGATTCCCTTCTTGCTGAGATTCAGAGGGAACTTCTACACCATGATCTCAATTGATAATTTATGACAGAAAGACGTTTAGTGTCTTCTGAATTTTTTTAAATGTTCTTTTACTCTAGTCTACTAAACGCTAAACTTCTACAATCAAGCTGAAATTTAGTGGAGGAGAATAACTAATACAACGACCAACACACAGTAGGAATACACCTAATGGTTTACAAATTTAAGCTGCAAAGTAAAGTTTAAGATCTCTCACTCACTCTTCCTCTCTCTCTCTCTCACACACACACAAACAAACACACACACACACACACACACACACCCTAGATAGAAAAAGCTGTCACTGAGGATTAATGCCAGTAAAATTCTATTCAGCAAGGTGCTGACTTCAGAGGAGGGAATAGCTCAATCCCACCCAAATGTAAGAGTGGGAAAAACCTCAGAAATCCTTAAAAATATGTTACAGTTGTCTAATTCTTTAAATTATTTTGACTTGTGTTATTCCACCATATATACACCATAGGGGTGGCTGGTTAACATGTGAAATACCCTGTCAGGAATACACCCTCCAAGAACTGTAGTCTTTCAAAAACCCTGGTCACTTCAGAGACTGTTACCATGAAAATTTTTTGTTAATAAATGAATATTGTGAGTGGTCAAATTAGTGATGTTAAAGGTATGTGGACTGACCCCAAAAGGATACGGCACTCCAGCCCTTGTATGAACAAGTTGAACAGACCTAAGACTCCTAACTCATTCAGTGTAGAAGTCAAACAGTAAATTGGTTGTCTGACTGAATCTGCTCAAGCATTACTGGACTCACTGCTAATAAAACTCTTTTAGGTAGGATGTTGTTGCAATGCCTAGAAGGACAGGACAGAGTTGGAATGTTTCCAAGCTTACAAGACAGGTTGGATAGCTGTTCTGGCTCCTGCCTGCGTATAAATGTGCATGACCTGGTGCTTTGTCTAAGAGCTGAGTTCAGTACAAAGTGTCACCTGGCGAGGGTAAGAGGAGAAGACAGACCCTCACATACATTTATCTACTGAAGGCTATTAAAACAATCTAATTGGTGTGAATGCCCAAATTCCATATGTTTTAATAGGCATAACAAGATTAGCTCAGTCATAAAATTAGTTCCTACTCTAATAGATTCACATTCTACAAGGTCTCTAACTGACCTGATGATGAGGGCAGGGCCTGCCGGTGATGCGCCAGGACAAGAGCAGTGCAGGCCTGAGCCACAGGCGGGGACCCTGACATTGTGGCTTCACACCCTCCTGCTCTTCTCTTGGTTTTCTACCCAAGTCGCTCTCTTGCCAGCTGTCCACTGGACAAGTGTTATCACTCCTGAGAGTTCAATAAAGGTGAGAAAACAGGACAAAGAGCGCTGTGTCAAAGAACCAAGTTGAGGAAGGACTGGTAGAGAGAACTTCCTGCCAACTGAAATTGAAGCAACTGGGAAGAGTGGTTTGATTATCTGGGTGGCTGTTTTTGTAGCTATGGTAAATAAAATGGAGGTGAAACTTTCTACTTAGAGAAGGTCAAACACTACGTTAGAAAATGAGCACATGCAATTGCTTTCACTTTAACACTTCCTAGGGTTTTCTTCCATATACCCCTTTATGTCTCTGCTTTAAAATAGAAGAAATCAAGACAATTCTATTCCCTAATATCAAAAGCAGATTTGAAAGAAGGAACAACTGACCAATGATCAGCATGACTCATCACTGCATGTTGTGACAGTATGAACCTGTCTGTCCCCACCGAGGCTCCTGCAAATAGGACAAAACAGAAGTCTGGTCCTATTCAATGAGATGATTTGTGTAGCGTGCTTTCCCTTGAATCCTGTCCACACTACACACTTAGTAATGTTAACTGTTACTAGTAACAATTTGTCCAATGAGAGCAATCACTGGTTATAGCAACATACATTTTCAAATTTAAAGGCTAAGATTCAGGTATGAAACTGTTCACATGTTTTTCATAGTAAAAGGAAATCTGCCACCTGCACTCAGCTGTACTCAAATTAAGTTGAACTGAAATTTCCATGTTGCTGCCTGGCTCTTCCCCAGGGACATCCAGTACTCTAAACGCTGGCCAGGGCACTGGAAGTTTAGGTTTGACATGCAACGGTAAGAGAGTCATAATGGTAAGTGAGCCTGAAGATAACTTACAATTTCTCATCTATTATCACCTTGCTTAATTCTTCACCACAATTCTGGGAGGCAGGTTAAGTGACTTGCCTACGTTTCTGTGGTTAGAAAGGGGCAAAGCCAGGAGTCAAACCTGCTCTTTTGATTGTTGGAATAATGGTTTACGCTCTGCACCATGGGGAATAGGAAGCTTGAAGGCAGGCTCTATTGTATATGAAGAATAGCATGAAGAAACCAGCATGGTGCAGGGAAAGACTGAACAATCACAAACAAAACTGTGAATTTTACACTACTATGAAGGACGACTTGGGAAATAATTTTAAACAGAAGCATAAAGAAACTGTCCTGTTCCTATAAATAAGGCCATGGAAAATAATGAGGGAACCAGTTCATTTAGTTTACAGCATATTTTTTTAAAAATCACTACTTATTTTTATGCTAAGAGAAGCCTCGCACAGGAAACAAATTCATGTTATGTGCACTCAAACAGCATAGACTTCTTGAAATTTGGAACATGTGTAAAAGTCAGGCAGAGAAGAACCCTCACAGAAGACATAATACATCACTGCCCTTTAAGACTCTTAATCCATTACATCAGGCCAATCCTCGGTGGTGCAGACACTGCGTGTTAGTGCGGTGCACAGTCCCGGAGATCGACTGCATACAAAACAGGGAATAAAGGCTGTGTTTAAGGTGAGCATGCTCCCCCTTCCCTTGGAAATGCAAGGCTGTAACCAAGGGCAGTAGGTGCTATGGAGATTTATTTCTGTTTATGTGTTTTAGTAAACCAGTTGTGGAAAGAATATCTAGTATCAACTATGAATCATATATGTAAGCCTAATTCACTGACCTGTAAGAGTCTAACTTCCAAATTCAAATGGCATCGTCAAGTAGTCTAGGCTCCAAATTTAGAGATCCACAGGCTAATTTTGGATGGCATTTTTTGGGTTGAGGGGCTGGCTGATAAAATCCTTTTAAGCACCTCTTTATTTAGTGAGGGTTTTAGAGAGAACAGATGGGAGGCACCAGGACAAGCTATTATAGAGTTATGTGACCCATGCAAAGGGCCAACAGCTATAAAATCTACCAGTTTGTTCAAGAAATATCATAGCTGACAGGCAAAGACAATGTTAAACTAGCTTGTTGCAGGAGAGGTGTCTGCATCCTAAAATCTCTTTTCTATAAGTAGACTGAGAATGTTAAGGGCAGACAGTGGATTCCTCATGGGACTCCACAGAGACAGGACAGAGGTCTCCTGAAATTTAGTCCTTCCAAATCTTTTTCTCTGGTGCAAATGAAGACATCTCTACTTTCCCAGTGTCCACAGCATGCTTCTGTTAAGCTAATTCAACAACCTGCTTCCCAGCAGTGCCCTCAAAGCCGTTTCTAGCATGTAGAACATTTTTAAAGCTTTTAGAGGCAATGCACTACCATATCCTCTCCATAACATCCAGTATTTATGAAACACTTTGCTGTCAAGGAGAGGTCTGACCATAGTCATTTTATTGATGCAGAAAATTTTCAAAGATTCCTGTACCTTCAGTTACTCTAATTCAGTGATGGCATTCTAAGTAATAAAGTTGACTGTCTTCTTTTCTACTAAGGGCAGTAAACTCTTAACGCTGAGGTAGTACAGGGACTCAGCAATGAGGGTCATTAGAATTTACCTCTAATGATACTCTGACTACTGCCTTTAAAACTGCCAATTATCTAGCCAAAGAATTGCGCTGGAATTTAAACATTCTTTTGCCCAGAATTGCTGGTCACCCAAGTTAAGGGGAAGAATGTATTACTGTCATAGAACAACATTTAGAGTCCGTCTGACCAAGCACAGCAAGCAGAAAAAGAAAACGGACAAGAGCAAAAGTCAGCACGATGTGAATCATAAGTATCTTTGGCATCTCAACGGACATCTGTGCTAATACTCTCCTTTGCCCTTGCACTGTAACTTGGAAACATGTCCTATTCCATTTCTTTCTTAATACATGTCCAGCTTGTAGGTTTTTTTTTAAAAAAAATCTGTGACACGCCTCATTTTCCAGAATGCACAATAAAATTACACTTTCTTTAACATGTGAGGGAGCGTGATCTACATTTGCGTGTGCGCTGGGCACCCTTCTGTCTCTGCTCACCCCGCTGTAATTACTACTGCCGATTTCAGTGAGGACAGTTGGTACCAGAAGATGAGAACTCGCAAGGCAGACACCTGCAGACGGCAAAGTGTTACAGGGTACCCTGATACAGAAGTCACTATATCACTTGCTTTTTAGCATCTCTACACTCTGAGGGACCAGGTAAAGCAGGGAAGGAGGAATAAAGGACATGTGGGTTTAGCATACATTGCATACTGAAATAGCTTTTCCAGAAGTTTTCAAACTTTTCACCTCGCTTTTAAGAGCAAGAGTTATCTCATGGTGATTTTCCAGCAGTCTTTTCTGAGGTAGATAAAACACGGAACACAAGTAGTCTGAAGAATGCGGAAGGGTGGCTAAAGCCAGAGTAGACTGAGATTAGTTTGAAAGAAATGTCAGATGTGAAAGCTGAGCCTGACATGCACAATACCAGAGAAGAGAAGGACACAGCTCTAGGCTACACGCTATTCAGACGGGGTTTTGGAACCTAACAGGTAGAACACAGGAGAATCTGGAGGTAAACGACAGGGTTTTGGGAACAACAGCAGAGCAAGAGATGAACCTGCATTACACACAGCCAGTTATGAGCGGGCAGGTAACAGCAGGGATTATGGATCCCTCTAGAACTTACACAGTAATTGGAGGGTTTAAAAGCAACTCACAGTTTTGACAGTTTAAAATGCTTTTTGTTGTTGTTCTGGATAAAAAGCAAATTTTGTCTCTTTCCTCAGGGCTCTGTTTGTACACAGGTATTGTAATTATATTCTGCATGTCAGGGAAATCTAAATTCTGGCTAAACAACTAGTGAAATGGATTCTGCACTCATTTTTCTACCCATTTGAATTACAGAGGAACAGGCTGGCTGCCTGAGCCTGGCGAGGTTACACTACCAGCTGGGGCCCCTTTTTCCCAAGATTCACTGTGGTCATCATCACAGGCAGATGCTGCACTTTCAAATGAATGTTCTATCGAAGGCCAAATGTTAGTAGTTTAACACCATGTCACAGAAACACAAAGCTATAGTCAAGTTCACAAACACAGCTGGTGGTTAAGAAACCCTTAATGAAGGAAAGAAATCTGCTATTAGCTCCGAGCCGTTCATCAAGGCTTTTAATACACTTAGATTGGGACTGTTATATGAGAGAACATAAAATAACTATTGGCCTCAGTTTCTCGCCCCAATCTGAGACTCAACGTTCGTTAGAATACCCATTGGAAAATGAGGAAAATCACACATAATGTTCTCGTGGGTTGATGTAGATGTTCTCCGGGTTGGTGCTTTGATGGTTGGCAGTGCTCCGGTCTTCACGGCACATCTGACTGTAAAGGGGGTACATCTGCTGAATTCCATCTTCTCCCACTGAGTTTGCATCTTCATAGTCAAATCTCCTGCTATTTAGTCCATTCTGAAAATTCAAACATTGCTTACATTAGCAGAGCAGCTGTTTGCATTTTTCAGCACTTTGGCAAAAACAGGCAAAAATAGAATTCATTAAAGTCTGTGTCCCTGATTTATTACCCCACAAGGAATTGAATGGCAAGGTAAAGTTCAACAGCTTATCATATCCCGGCCATTTGCTACTCACAATAATAGAGTAAGAATGGTGGTGGTTCCTATGTACAAAATTGCGACTAATGGGGAATGTGATCAGTTTTGGGTTTGGGAATTTGGAGTTGATATGAGCTAAAGTAAAGTGGAGAAGAACAAGGCTGTGAACTTCAGAAGTCTCTAAAGCAAGGCCCAAGACTGGGCTGTATATGTGAGATATATAGGGAACCGAGCAAACAAAGCAAAAGAACACTCTAGATTCGGCACTGAGGAATTAGGGAAAGGACACAACAGAATGAACTGGCATCCATATATACGCCTGACAAAACCGAGAATAAGAAATGCTGCCCAAAATAGTCTCTTGTCCTGACCTTTTTTCCTGGCTTGACCTTGGACCACAGCTGATACTTATAAAATTAATTCCTCCTGATGCTCTGCGGTATCTCTGGTATGGACCCCTCTGCCTGGTTACTGGTTTCCTAAAACTTGATTATTTCTGAGATTTCTTAGAAGTAATTCTTGGAAAACTTCTAAATGTAAGCAAGCTTAAGGATTTTACCAAATGATAGCACACTAAAATAGGAGAGAGTGAACTAAAATGAGCTATTATAGATATCTAATGATATTTTAATAAGCATGTTAGCCCCCAGCTCTTCCTGGGCTGATACAACGTGACCATGTTACTTACAGAGGGCAGAAGACCGCCAACTTCTCTTTCTTTGAATTGAGTCTGCAGAGGCATGTGCTCAGTCTGGTAGAAGACATAAAAAGATAAGCAGTTTAAAGCACCAAGCGCATGGTGAAATACGTCAACCAACACCAGCAAGACTCCAGTTTTTAAAAGAGCTAATCATATCTCATCAAATATCTACTGATGAAGCAAACTGACTTTCCACAGGAGGATGAAAAAAGCAACTACATATTCCTTCTCTCACTCCATGTCTGCCTGTCTGTCTTTTCCCCTCTCTTTCCCCTTCCCTCCCTCCCTGTCTCTTCCCCCTTCCTGGCTCCAGATATCTTTTGGTGAAAAAATACACAGCACATCTGGTGCAGAAGTTCTCATGAAAACTTGTTTATATGTTGAAAGTTCAGCACAGAAAGTCTCCACCTCTTTCTGTGGAAGAGTCTGATACTTTGAATCAGGGAAGAGTGGTTTGGGGTGGCAAGGAAGCTTCTTAGTCTATCTGTGGACATTCATAGTCAGTCTTATCTCTCTGCTCCTTAGTCCCTAATCTCCACCATCCCCCACAGATAATGAAGGGATTCATTAGAACCTCAGAAGGATCTCTGTCAACTCCCCCCTGACTTCCAAACACATTCTGTAAGCCCTTCAGATCTCACCTTCAAATATGGCATCATTTGGGAAGCCTTGTACAACACTCTCAGGCGAGATAGCTTTCATAGCATCTATTATCACAATTATTTCTTTACTTACCTGTCTTCCTCACTAGACTGAGAGTTCTGGTTGGAGTATTTACATACATTATCTTATCTAATCTTTATAAATAATTCTACAAAACTGGTATCTCTTATTTACAGATGGCTAAATCTGAGGCTCAGAGGGGTTAAGTAAGCTATCTCTAGTCACACAGCTGGCGAATTGGAGATTATGGCTCAAACACGGCTTTGCAGGTTCCAAATCCTTGCTTCTAGCTCGGTGCCTAGATAATAGGTGTTTCGTGAACATAATGCATGAATGAAAAGCATGTCTGGATGTCCCAGTGTGGGAACACACCTGTCAATATGATTTGCATTTCATTGTCTTTGCGCATGCCCTCCCTTTGGTCTGGAAGTTTTGGCCTTTAAACTCTACAGTTAAAATGCTACCCCATCCATCAGGGCCTGATTAAAGTCATCTTTTTACCAGAATGGCTCTCTGCATTCTCTGCCAAAGTTACAATCTTTTGCTGCCATTTTTCATACTGCTTTTAGTTGTACCTCCATTACAGTACACATTACAGTACGTGATTTGTCCTGTTTTATAGTCCCTAATGTCTATATGCTTCAACTCCACTAGTGAGCAAGCCCTAGCTATTTGTATGACCTGAGTGTTTGTGTTTCCCCAAAGTTCACATGTTGAAACCCAACCTCTAGTGTGATGGCACTGGGAAGTAAGATGTTGGGGAGGCAATTAGGTCACACAGGTAGGGCCCCATGAATGAGATTCACTCCCTTGCATGAGCTAAAGAGATCAGGGTATCCCCTTCTGCCACGTGAGGCTGCAATGAGAAAAATCATCATACCAAGAAGACACCTGACCAGATACTGAGTCTGCTAGCTTCTTGAACTCCATATCCACAATGAGGAGAAATACAAGCTCACTAGTTTATGGTAGTTTGTTGTAGCAGCCCAAATGGACTGAGATAGCCAGGTGCCAGTCCCATATTCTGACCTGGAATTCTACGATTATAAGAAGTCAATAGTTAATGAGTTGAATAAAATCTAAATTGTCATCAATTCTTGACATCTGTGGTGGACTGACCATGGGCAACCTGAGCATGAGCGCCCAGCTAGACTGAGTTGGTGGTTCTGGGCGTAGAAGATCCACCCGAAGGTTACTGCCAACACAACATAAAGGAGAACTGGAGCAGAAGATAGTGACTGGCTGCTTCCCAGGAGAAGCTCTGTTGTGGCTGGTGCTCCCGAAGGGGACTCGGTTGTTCTCATCACAGGAGCTCAGGGCCTTGGTGTCATCGAGGACGGCTGCTGTTTGCTTTGGAGAGCTCTAGACTTCATCTCTGCTGTGAGCATCATGTCCTGGTTCCAGTATGGATTTCTTCAGCCTTTTAGTGCAGACACGGACATACGTGGGACATTGTCGTGGGCTCCCAGCCCTTGATAGGATCTTTTGGGTCTCTGGTGTATAGATAAGATATTCTGCACTCTTCCTGCATTCAGCTTGTGTATATGAATGTTGTAATTTGTACTTGTCCTGTATTAAATCTGCTTTCTTGCAAACCACTGACTCTAGAAAAGTAACTACTACAATATCCTGTGTGACAGTTATCCATGACAAATTATCTGTGAAAATTTTCTTGTCCCTACCATACTCAGTATGATTCCAGGATACTTTTCACATGACCGGCTGTCCACTCCTGCATCATCATGCCCAGGTCTCACCCAGTACCCTTCACTCAGCAGTTAGTTCTGCCCTGCACCACAGCAGGGGCCAGAGTGCTGGTTCCAGAAAGGCGGGGAGCAGGAGTGCAGGCCCTGCCAGGACCGTGCACATCTGGTGGGGGCCTGGAGGCCATGTGCCAGCAAAGGCAAGCCTCATACTCCTCCTAATCCAGGGACCTAAAATCGCCATATTGACATTCTCGATTTTTGAACAAGGGGTCCTTGCATTGCACTTTGTGCTAGGCCTCACATATTATGTAGCTGGTTATAGTTCAAGAAAAATAGACTTCGAAGAAATTAATTAAAATTAGCATTTTCTTTCATTTCTTTGCTAGACTGTGCCTGTAGCTGTTTCCCTTCTATTTTAATACAGGTAATTAAGAAAAGGTTCGTCATGGCTCAGAGCTGATTCCAACCTGATAAAAGGTAGAGGAGCCATGGGTTTCTCAGCAGAGAGGGTGGGTGTGGGTTTTCTAAGCCACTAGGGCGAGTCCATGCTTTCTGAGGAGGTACCTGGATGCCTTTAACAAAGATATCTTATTTACAAACTCACTTCTCCCACTTCAAGTATCCTTTGTACTGGAGCAATGAAACCTAAGCCTATTTGTGTTGATTTTGAGAAGAGCAAGTCAGTAAAAGCCATCATAACCACTATTTCTTTTATAAGCACAAGGAACCTCTGACAAACTCAGGCCACAGTCTGCTCACTGTTTCTTTCCACACTCCCACATGCCAAGTAGTCCGACTTAATTTCTAAGTCTGACATCTTTGTAGAAGGGAAAAGCAACTTAACTGATGTTATTCTAAGCAACCTCAGCTTTCAAAAAAGAAATATATAGTACTACCAAATGGAGTTGTAAAAATGATTTCTGAAGGTTGTGTCTGGTCCTTATTTAATCCAATCGTGTAGAAAAGAGAAAGGATTTGCTGATAATGGCCATTCTTTTTGGAGTGAGATGGAATCTCAGTGTTGTTTTAATTTGCATCTCTAGAATGACCAGTGATGCTGAACATTTCTTCATATATTTGCTGTTTGTACTTCTTCATCTGAGAAGTATCCAGGCTGTGGGGAAAAAGGAACCCTTCTACACTGTTAGTGGGAGTGTGGATTGGTGCAACCACTGTGGAAATCAGTGTGGCAATTTCTCAAAAACTAAAACTAGAGGTTCCATTTGACCCAGCTATTCTCTTTCTTGGTATCTTCCCAAAAGAATTAAAAGCATCATACCACAGCAACATACGCACACTCATGTTTATAGCAGCACAATTTGTAATACCTAAATCTTGGAAACAGCCCAACTGCTCAACAACGGATGGATAAAGAAGTTTTTTTTTTTAATGAAATGGAATATTACTCTGCCATAGAGAAGGATAAGCTTGAGACATTTCTAGGTAAGTGGATGCAGGGTGAGATCATACTTTTAAGTGAAATAAATCAGACACACATGTTCAAATATCAGACTCCTTCTCTGGTGTGAGAAACCAAAAGGGTAAATAAGGACCAAAATGTATAACAGATATTAGGAAATAGGAAGAAAATGTTCAAATAGGAAGGAAAACAAGGGAGAGGGGAAAGGGAAAGGAAGGAAGTGAAAAGAAAAAGAGATGGAAAAAAATGGGAGGAAAGCTTTTGCAAATAAGGAGGGAACAGGGACTGAAGGGAGGCGAGGGGATTGAGGAAAAAAGGATCAAGATACATATGTACAATACATATTCCCTATGATGAATGTGATCATTATGTATATCTAAAGCATATCGATTAAATTTTTTTAAATAGAGAAAAAACAGAAACTAAGATAAAGCAGATAAAAATAGGGTTTATAATTTTTTATAACACCTCAGTGAAAACTTCACCCATAAATTGTATTTCAATAAGGACTTGAAAAGAAGAAAAAAAAATGGAAAAGAGAAATGAAATTGGAACAGTAATCTTGAGCAACCTCTGGAAGCAATAATAAAACGTGTCCACAAGGCAGCTCTTGCTTATCCCTGCCAATGGGGTCAGTGTGGTAAGCAGGGCACAGTCAACACTGAAAGAGGCCATCCACTAGGAATGCAGTGATTATGACCTTGAGAGTTCAAGGAGAGATGTGCCGCTCCATGTTTACCCTATAAACTTCCAAATCCTAAATTTAACATGGCCAGAAAATAATTTAGCGTTCACCTCTTCCTGAACATTTGGTCATCATCAATGAAACATGGTAACAACTTTTAAGTGCCTGGTAGCCACGATGCAGGGCCATGAGTAATACAACCAGTATTAATGGTATTAGGGAACTACAGAAGCTACAAAAATTTTATGTTGTTTCAATACAGATGTCAATGAGCCATATGCGTTATGAACAACAATAGTAGTGCTATCTTTTTCTCATGGTGGAAGGAAGGAAAGAAGGACAGAAAGAGAGAGTAAGGAAGGAAGGAAGAGGAAAAAATAGAAATAAATTCAGGCATGGTGAAGTACACTTATAATCCTAGCACTCTGGGAGGTTGAGGCAGGAGGATTGCAAGTTTGAGCCTGGGCAATTTAGCAACTTAGCAAGACCCTGTCAAGAAAAAAGAAGAGGAGGAAGGAGAAAAAGAAGGAGGAAAAAGGAGGAAGAGAAATAGGAGGAGGGGGAAGACAAGCGGGAGGAGGAGGAGCAGGGGGAGGAGGAGGAGGAAGAGGAGAAGTTGTTAGAAGAGCCAGAAGTTGTACTTTGACAGTAAGGGACAAGAGAGTTTTTAGACCTTCAGTTTTTATGTACACTAACTGGACCATAAATGAGTGAACACACACACACCCCGTACTCGCCCCACCCCCTCCTCATGATCAACATCACAGCAGTGTACTTGATACAAATGATGACGCTTTATAGGCAGCATTATCACCTGAAGTTCAGTTCACATTACACTTCGCTTTTGGTGTTGTGCCCTATATCAGTTTTAACAAATGTATAATTACATGGATCCACCACTGTCGTATCATACAGACTAGTTTCATTGTCTCAAAAACTTCTGTGTGCCACCTATTTCATTGCTTCCCACTCAACCCCAGGAAACCACTGTGTTGTACTGTCTCCATAATTTTGCCTTTTCCAGGATGTTACTTACTTTGAATCATTCAGTCTGTAGCCTTTTCAGATTGGCTTCATTTCGTAATACAAATTTAAGTGTCTCACTTTTCAGTGCTTGACAGTCCATCTCTTGCCTGGACACATCACAGTTTATCTATTTACCTGTGGCAGCTCATCTTGGTTATGTCCAATGTTTGGCAATTATAAATAAAGAAGCTATAAACATCTATGTGCAGATTTTATGCGGACATATGTTTTTTTTATTTTTTATTTTAATGGTACATTTTAGATGTACACAGTGATAACATTCATCATAGGGGATTTGTACCTGTACATTACATATATTGTTGTTTCTTTTTTTCCCATTCTCCTCCCCTCACCCCCTCCTCCCTCCCTATTAGGACATAGGTTTTTAATTAATTTGCATCAATATCAAAGAGTGTAATTGCTGAATTGTATGGTAAGAGTATCCTTAGTTTTGTAAGAAACTGTAAAGTTTTATTCCTGACTGTACCATTTGCATTCCCATTAGCAACGAATAAGAGTTCTGTTACTACATATTGGTGCTTTTAATAAATTAGTAACCACAGTCTTTAAAATGTCTTAGTCTTAAATAATATCTTACATACTTGGTCCTTAATATATATGTACTGAATAAAATTAATATTTTAATAGCTGGATACACAGTATATATTATACTATTATGCTTGCATCTTTTGTTAGAAAACCATAGGCTATTCTCAATCTGTAATAAATATTTCAGTTTCCCTAGTAACATGCATTATACTGCAATAATTTCTACTGAACTACAATTCACACTCATTTTCTTTATTTAGCAAAATGATGTAGACCCTTATTCCTGGCTCCCAACGTGCTACTAGCCAACACTAGCTTTTCTGGTTTGATTTGTTATTTTAGTAAACATTTTACTTTCTTTAGTCAACAAATAAACCAGAACCTTCTTTCTTCAGTATGTATTATAACTTTACCATGTTTCCATATAGATGATATTCCTAAATCCCAAAGGAGAACTTTTAGAGTTGTTTGCCCTTATTCTCAGTAATGACGGAAGTAAGATTCCAAACAGCTATTGTCATGCAGCCGACCATAACTAGACACTCTGCATTGACAATGGGAAATCGTCAAACTAGAATTCTATGTGGGTCCACTTACCCCATTTCTGTATTTAAGTCTCCAGTATTCTATCTTCTTTTATAATTTCATCACCTTAGAGCTCTGTATTTCTTCCCTTAGAATCATACTTCCCTTTTGCCTCAGTTCATTGTGATTTATACACCTTAAGAACTGTTCTTTAAACATGCTCCCCTATCTTCTCAAACTTTTCCCTAACATGTTCTCTACAATTGCTATTCCTGACATCCACCTTCTCCAGGACTTTTGTAAACCTGGAAAAGACAGAACTCCTATTACCACGCCATCAGTTATAATCATGAGTCTTCCCATTGAGGACTTTGGCACCTAGATTACCGTCTTCTTCCCCTCTGCTTGTGACGCCATCTTCAGGAGGTCTTGATGTTCAGAGTAATGCTTTATCTTATTCCCTCATTTCATTTTTTGGCCTTTCCACTTCAGCAAATCACTCCCACAACTACCAGGATTTCCACACCATGCTCTTAAATTTCAGCTCTCCTTTTCCCTTACTTTCCTTGCCACAGATTTCTTCTACCTGATATCCAAATCTGTTCAATCTTCTCTCACTTTAAAAGAGAAATGAAAAGACAATATATTTTAAAACTTCAACTTCCTAAATCTGCAAAGGATCTTAACTCATCTCTCAAAACCTCAGCTTAACAAGGTGTGAAAAACCACACCTCCCTGTGGAAGACCACTGCCTCCCTTTGGTTCCCAGGGCAGCCTAGACAGGCAGTATGACAGGCGCGTCTCCCACTGCTGCCCTCCCACTCTGGGTACTTGCTCAGCTTCTGTGCTGCGCCCCTGGGTAACTTTCTACTGCCATTTACAGCACACCAGGCTTAGCCAAATATTTTAATCCATGTTCATTACTTTTTATGAACAGTAAATATTACAAAGAATGCATATACAGTACTTACTTGCTTTGATTCTGAATGAAATTTTGTTTGGTCTCTTTGCTGCCATCTTATGCCTGTCAAGAAAGTCTGAGCCCTTGATCATACATTTAATATCACGGTCCTTTTTAGTTCATTTCTGTTTGTGCTTCTGCTATCCTTTCTTTGGATAGCAGAGAAAAGGGGATCATGTCCCTTTTTTTCCTGTCCAATCAGAGTTTCAAGTTAATATCTACGATTCAGGTTGAAATTACTTTCCAAAGGACCTCAAGCAGAGGTTTCTGGATTACTGAGCTACAGAAAATCCTAGTCATTTTCTCCTAGCTGAGTCCTTGTCCCTTGATCTACATTCTTCTATTCTCTACAAGATGCTGTGTGTCCCTGGGCATTTTCAGTCTCTCTTGATGATGCCTCCAGAAGCTATTTTATTTTATTTTTTATTAGTATGTGTGTAGCACATAATGATCGTATTCCATCCTGGGGAGTTACTACATGTATTTACACATCTTAATTCTTTTTTATATCCCCTTCCTCTCCCCTCTCTCCTACCTCCCCTGCATATCTTTCACAAGGCACTTTTAAAGGTTTTACTCTATCACTATATCTTGTCCTAATATTGATAAGTCAAACACATTTTTACTTCTGCTTTCACTTATAATAAAAAATTAATACCAGACTAGCCATCTTGTCTTAAACTTTTAGAGGATTGGACAAAATATATGAAACAAGAGGGAGACTCAACTAGAAAATGCTCTGGAAACCTGCAATGAGTGGAGCATGTACAGAGTGGACAAAGAACATCTACTGGAGAAAGAGAAATTACTAGGGAGAAATTACTGTTATCTTAACCACCAGCGCTTGATTAAAGAGGTACAGGTATATTCAAAACTATAGTTGGAACTAACACTCTTTTCTCATCAACCAATTGAAATTTAAGAGGAGAATCAGTGTGTATTTAGGAGATTTAAACAATACTGTCAACCGACTTGATGTCATTGAAATTTATAGAATACCACATGCAACAATAGCAGAATATACATTTGTACCCATGCCTGTGGGACACTCAATAAGACAGACCAAAAATTACTAAAATTTTATGGATATATTTTGTAGTCATTTCCATAGCAGAATTGATGAGAATCAATAACAAAATACTTGAAAAAATTTCAAAATATTTCTAAATTAAACAACATACTTCCAAATACTCATTGACCAAAGAAGAAATAACAAGGGAAACAATATCATATTTGGAACTTAGTAATAATGATATCTTAATTACCAAATGTGATATTTCAAATGAAAAAACCTTACACTTCAAACGTTTACAATAGAAAATTTACAGTTAAATACTAATATTATAAAAGAAAAATGGTCTGAAATTAATAATCTATGCTTCATATTTGTGATTTAATGACTGAATTACTAATCTGTAGAAATCGTTTCTCCATATTGAGAGAAACATACAAATAACTAGCTATGACAGATAACTCACAAAGTATGGGTTCTTCAACATATATGTGGTATTACATTCCTCTATATTAAGTACCACTCTGAAAGAATTCATAAAGCATTATTAAAATATGCCTGTAGTCGTAGCTACTCTGGAGGCTGAGGCAGGAGGATTACATAAACTCGGGAGGTTAAGGTCAGCCTGGGCAGCACAGGAAGGCCCTATTTTTTTAAAAAAGGAAGAAAGATAAGAAATATAGCAAGATAGAAAGAAAGAAAGGAAGATTCCTAAATAAAACTGCTAATAAAGGTTGATTTCCTTTCACTTTTTTAATAGGAAAAAGGCCGACTATGTTACAGGAGCCACACTGTAAAGATTATGTTCTAATCAAGTTCAACTTACAACAACATTAATTAGGTACTTGTTTAATGAGATACATAATTGTTATGTTTCCATGATAATTACACATATGGGCAAGTTATGCACATGAGTGTCTCATTATTACAGTAGACCCCCAGCACTCACAGATTTGACATTGCTGGTTTCAAGCATTCATGAGAGACTTTAAAAGGTTCATGACAGGGAGTAATTTGTAATTTTGTTGAGACATAATTAGACCTGGGAGGTTTTGTGGTGGGGCTAATCGCTCAGCTAGTTAACAAACTTAGGGGCCACTCAATACTTGTATTTCAGTACGTCTTTTATTTTCAACTCTTATATATGATTTTCACAAAAGGTGGGTATTCAGGAATGCAGTTTCTGAAAAGTCTACGAAGCATCCTCTACGAACGCCAACAGAACTTCTGTATTATTAACCAACTTTTACCTTTTAACGTCGAAATTTTTTCCTCATTGTTTTTTAGTGAATTCTAGCTCTCTGGTACTTGCAATAAATAATGATCAATGTGGATGGTCACTACACACCTTATACAATTTAATGTGCAATGTCTGCCTGGATCTTATTCTACAACTTGAGATTTATTTGCTTCCAGCTTCCCTTTCCAGAGTCTGCAGACCTAAGACTGATTTCTCTGCATGGTCTGTGCACTCCAGCTCAGAAACTCACTGGCGTCAAGCCTCTGAGAGGTGCCAGGGCGGCTTCTCCCACGCCTCACATGCTGCTAACAGAGCAGGTGCTCAATAAATACTTGCCAAGGTGCTACTGACGGGCAAGCTCTGTCCTGACTCCCACTTTTAGTCAGGGACACAGGCGACTTGGGTGGTGGATTATTGGGATACCTGTGCCAGTTGGACTGAAAACCTGGAGTTCTGAATTGCTGCCTACAAAGCGCAGGGGAGAGACAGGTTTGAAATGGTTCATGAAAAGACAGTGAACACAACAAAAACAGGTTCTGGATCTTGGGCACTCGGGATTCTCATAAAGATTGACTGGAGGAGGCAGCCCGGCCCTAAAAAAGGGGAAAAGATTGGCTCAGTGGTGACATCATGGGCAAGACAGACATCATTAGATTCAGTTTAGGTAAAAGGACACTTGTAATTGATAAAGACTGACAAAAGATTCTTTCCCTTTCCACTAGCTAATATTTCTTTCATTATTCTTTTTATTACACAATTTCAGACTAATGCCTTCAACTGAAAATGCCTGAGACTTCATGCATCAGCTTACTGAATTTCCTGAAGCAATAACTATGTACAAGATTTACTATTAAAAAAAAAGCATTGTTCAAGATGTTTTGGATGCACTCATATTCTTACGCTGTTACCCTGCAGGCAATACTATCACTGTTCCCATACTACAGATAAAGAAGCTGAGGCTTATGATGAACAATATCACAAGTTCACAGAGCTAGGAATCAAATTCTTGTTTATGTAATTCCAAAGTCTGTCCCATAAACCATCACATAAAACTGCCTCTCTGTGACCGGAGGAGGGAAGGAAAGGCAAGAAGACAATGAGCATCTGAATGGGGAGATGGCATAAAAGTGAGGGAAAAGGCCAGTGATGCTCTGTGCGGGCCTCTTTCACCACCTGCTGCGGCTTATCTCCGTCTTGTGAACAGAAGCTATAGCCAAAGTGACTTTGACTCCATTGTGGCTACAGCTTTGATGAGAGGAAAACAAAGGCAAGGATTTTCTTGAACAGTTATGAGTCCCTCAGAATTTTTCATTTGCCCCAGCCCAGGGCTGAACTCACAGTGATCATAGTTGTAGGATAATACTTTTTAAAAAATTAACCTAAAGGTCATTTTCTATCTCTTTTGTTTGCCTGCTCAGATCTTGCAGTGATATATTTAGTACTGATATAGTTAGTGCAGGGACAAGTTACCTAATTTATAATATTAAATATTAACATAGTGTTAATATTTATAATATTAAAGATTGCAAATGAGGTAGCTAAAGGAAATGACCTCACGGAAAACTTTTCAAAAGTAGGCCTACATCATAAGGTTTATTTACAAGATAGAACAGTAGATACTCTACCCAGAGTAGCACTGAATTTTTGTCAAGTCACCGCAGAATTTTTACAGTTTAGTCATTGAAAATGCTGTCTTTGCCAAAAGAAAGGCAGTGTTCCTTCTTATCGCTACCAAATAAACTGATTTCTTCTAGCAAGGACACACTCTAGATTTTAATTTTTCAAAGTGAAATTTGATATGACACATTTTAATGAAATTTCTTATCTTAGTTTATAGTCTCATGTAATCCTTACATTAAAATACACACAAAGTGCTACTTCACTTCACTTGTAATATGTATACAAAGTGAGGTATCTAATTAAAACAGACAGATGATAAAAGTGATAGGACATTATTTGCAGGCAAACCAGATACCTGCATACAATTCTAAGATGCCCTCAGTCATAAATCCTAGCCACTTCCAGGGCACAAACCAAATGGTTTCACATTCCTATAGACTGTTCTCCATAAGTGATGAATATTGCGCAGTTTAACATCAGAATGTTACTACATTGTCACAATGGTTATCTTTATTCTTCAATACTGTGTCCTAACACTATATCTGATTATCCGCTCGTACCACTTTATCTCCAAATGTCTCTGTAAACCTTCGATTCATAGCTTTACTAGTTTATGTAATTGTATTCACATACCCGAACACCCTCAAAAAGATAGTAATCACCTTTTCTATATCAGGCACAGTATTACATTCAAAGCCACTACCCGCAGAAATATAATCCATCATATTACTGCCACATTATCTTAGGAAAACATGTGTTTTCAGAGAAAACACATTAAAAACTATCTCATTGATGGCTTGGCTGTAATGAAAAAAATTTACATGGCAAATGATAACCAAAATCTAATTTCTCTCTAGAGATCATCAATATGGACCTTGACACATTTCATATTTCTTCCAGCACTGAAGTTCTTTA
The DNA here is from genome assembly GCA_004026905.1 of Hystrix cristata. NCBI lineage: Eukaryota > Metazoa > Chordata > Mammalia > Rodentia > Hystricidae > Hystrix > Hystrix cristata. The sequence continues at coordinate 159,963 of PVJO010000202.1, forward strand.
CTGCTTTCAAGTAATAAGAATTTATACTTACAGAAAATATCAACTAAAGAAAAAAAATTAGTATTTGTTTTAAAAGGTGTGAGTTTATTAGACAAATGTATGCTTCCTTGAAAATGTAACTCTATTTCAAGTAGTATTTCTTCTTTTTCGAAACTTCATTTTCATGGCTTTTAATAACCTCAAGAAATTTCAAAAACAAATTGCTGACCCTTAACTCCCAACTGTGGAAAAAAGTACTCTGTTAAGAATGCCTATGTGGTTAGTGATTTATGTTATTCTTTAAAAAATTAAAAACTAGAAAGGGCTTCCTAAAAACTTCAGTGGTGCTTGGAACAATAGGAATATATTCAATGCAGAATTCCACATCCTTTATATTCTTTCCTATTGAAAGGTAAAATGATATAGGAATCATTCCCCTTACCAATACTCTTCCTTTATTATTAAGAGTACAATACAAAGAAATTGAAATATAGAACGGTGTCTATCTGCTTAATGATTATTATCATTATTATTATTTTGGTGCTGGGGATTGAACTCAAGGCCTTCTGCTTGCAAGGCAAGTACTCTAACCACTGAGCTAAATCCCAGCCATGATTATTATTCTATATGCTATCTAAATATACCCTTGAGCATATTTAGTTGTTAATTACATGTATTTTCTTAGAACCTTAAATTTAGTGGTCTTTTCCCGGAGGAAAAGATTTTAGTCATCTTTCCATTATTCTAACAAAATGTCTGAGATAATCAACTTATAAAGAGAAAAGATTTATTTCTGGCAAATGGTTTCAGAAGTTTCAGTCCATGGTTACTTGGCCCAATTGCTCTGTGCATGTGGTAAAGCAGTACACACCAGCAGGAGCACATAGCAGAAGCAGCTACTCACTTCGTGATAGCCAGGAAGTGGAGAGAGAAACAAGAAAAGGCCAGGGCGCCAATATTTCCCTCAAAGACACAGCCCAATAAAAATGACTTAACTTGCTTCTACTAGGTCCCCCTCTAGTTTCCATCACCTCCCAATAGAGCCACTGGGCTAGGGACACAGCCTTCAAAGCATGGGACTTAGTCGGGGGGACATTCTAGACGTGAACTATAGCACAAAGTAAGACAGACTGACAAACCAACATGATGAGATGTTAGTATTTAGTTTCAGGGACACCAATTTTGTATAAAGAAAACCCAAAGCAGTCAGTTTTGTTTGAATTAGAGAAGCAGCTATAATCCCAGGTTGGGACTGTCCTACACAGAGGCACAGAGGTCCTAATCAGCTTGCACAAGGTACTCTGCCCCAAAAAGACAACCATGTCATGAGTCAAGCTCAAAGAAAGGGGGGATCAGTGATTAGGATGAAAGTTTCCAGCACCAGCAGCTTCAGGAGAAAATTGAAGTAGGTAATAATGACAGTAGGTAATAATGACAGGGTAATAATGACATGTCCTTACAGTGGACATGCGTTGCCTGGCTAATAAGTCAAGGCTTTTTCTTGTCTGCAATTCACTCTACTGTGATACATTTAATTTCTACACAATGGTATTTTTCTTATTAGATGCTTCTTTGGTGAGAAGACAAACACTGCTTACCAAAAGTAAACAACTGTCGAAAGCTATTTTCTCTTTGTGCATACATAATTTATATGGTCAAACACAGTGAGTATTTTCTCATTGGATCCTGAAATGTGCTAACGATGATAAATATCAGGTCACCTATTTAGTCTGGGTACACGGGTAAATGTCATTGTATGAAGACCTTTCTTAACTCGATAGTGAAAGGGGTCTATCACTCGGTTATGACATAAGCATCTCCATTCTTTAAAATACAGAACTAAATATGTACTTCTGGAGAAACAGCAAAGGAACTAAGTAATAAAAATACCAACTCAAAAACGCATTAATTAATGAAATATTCAGTATTTCAAGAGCACGGGGGAATGGCTTTAGCCTGTGGGTGGCCCCAGCCGGAAATGGTAATACCGGAGGACACTCTTTAGAAGACACCATAAGGTGTCCTAAAGCCAAAGTTGCCTTTACCATGCAGTTAGATCAGACCCAGGTCCATAACAAGTGTCAGCATGTGTGGGATCTGGCCTGAGATCTGACGCAAATTTCGGTTTTGTTATCTGTGAGAACTTAGCTGTACAGAGCTGAATGGGTAGGAAATCAATAGAGCCAGTCCTCTGCAATAACATCATCAGTGAATACGCTACTGACCCGGATGCAAAAGAACTCAGAGGTCTGTGCTCTCCAGGATTTTAAAATCTTCTTTCATGTGACTTGTCTTTCAAATAGTTGAACAAAGAAAGGCTGTTTAAAGCAAGTGGGAAGCCTGTCTTGCACTGTTACTTTTCCCTATTGCTTATAGCACCCAGCACATATTGCCATACACCCAAATCACCAGAGACTTAAAAATCTCTCATCTAAAACTTGTAAGACCAGATCTGCTTTGGAATTAGGACTTCTTAAAATTTCATTTTTAACTGACACATAATTGTACATATTTATGGGGTATTACGCTTCATTGTGTTGGGAAACTTTAAACTCCTCTTTTAGTTATTTTGATACATGTAATAAATTGTTATAAATGTTAGTTACCCAATATGTTATAGATTAGAATTTCTTCCTCCTCTGTAAATGTCTTTTGGTACCTTTTATGCAACGACCTCTATGAAATCATTTTTTTTTTGAGATTCTACATATGAGTGAAAAACATGGTATTTGTCTTTATATGCCTGGCTTATTTCACTTAACACAGTGCCCATCAGTTCCATCCATATAGCTGCAAGTGACAGGATTTTTTTTTTCCTTTATTCTTTTTTTTTTTTTGGCCTGGTAGTATCCCATTGTGTATATAAGTCACATTTTAATTCGTCCTTTCAGCTCATCCATTAGCAGAAAATTTGGTTGATGAAATTCATTCTCTAGATTTTAGAAAACTGATTAATATATATCGCATACATTTAAAAAATAGCCTCTACAAGATCTGGTATCAATTCCCATAATCAAGCATATAAATATTTTTTCACTAGATAATATAAATATTCATAGTAAGTGAAAAAATAACATAATTATAAATAACACTGTGAGAATTAGATCAGATTTTGGTGTAAAATGGGTAAGAAAAAATGCAAATATATGAGTTTTTTTAGATTGTAGATAGTGGACTAGAGATCTATAATAGGACCAAAGGAATGACAGTAGTTCAGATGCTAGAGCAATTAGCATAAGCTATAAAGAGGTAAAGGCCAACCAGTGGGAGATCTTACTGTTGAGAAGGGAGAACTCACTTGCTCACACCAGGACCACTGGGCCAGGGGCAGCAGGGCCAGGTCACGTGGCCCAGACTGAGAGGATCAGGCCTAGAGCCACTCAAATCCACGCTTGGGGCAACACAGTAAGACTAGGACTGCGAAACATTAATTTGGCGATGGTGGCTGCTGCTGCTGCTGCTGCTGCTGCTGCTGCTGCTGCTGCTAGTGACTAGGTTCCTAGAGCCCAGAAGGATCCAGGATTTTATTAATAGTAGGGGCAGAGGAGTGGAAATGAGAGAAAGGAAAAAACCCAAGTTTAAATAAATCAAGTGTGCAGAAACTTCAGATACGTTAAAAAAAAAGAATCAACGCAACCTGTGTACACTTTTAAATAAAGATTTGTGAGACAAAAGGGTGTATTTGTCTGTGAAGAGGATAGCAGTGGACATAACAGAAGAGATTACTACTACAGATTGAGTGCAGGAATGAGAAGCCTCAAATTCCATTCAGGAAAACTGACCAGATTTTTCCAACCACACAACGGAAGGAGAAAGGAATGCCAGTTTAAGCGGAGGAGGGGTGTGTTATGGGGGCTGGCTTCTGGGGAGATGACTGTTTTTGAAAGAGAGGACAAAGACATAAAATCCATGGGTTGTGAGGGAACAGCTCATGTTACAGACCTTGAAACAACTGTCAGGCCACGAGAAGTAAAAGCTGCAAGGTTGCGGGACACTGGAAAGGATGGATAAGACTTTCTGGGGCTCCGTAGAAGATCCTGCCTGAAAAGATCAGGTATGATTACAGGTGAAAGGTCCAGAAGAGGTGAGAGCTTCTGATGGCCAGAAAATGCCAAGCTGTAAGGAACGGGAGGGTCTGAATGTTACCACATTGGAGGAGACTGCTGCTCATGCGAAGATGAAGAGCAGCTGCAGGGTGAGAAGCTGAACCTTCCTTGTTCACGCAGATGAAGAATCTCAGATTAAAGAACAGCGTGCACTTGGTAGAAGCCCCGTTTCCTTAGCAGGCCCAGAAAGGGTGATGCATCAAAGAGAACGAGCACCATCTGTATATTAAAGAAAAAGGCCTGTTTGCTTTTGATCCGAACCTCGTTTTTAAAAGAATGTACTAATACATGTTCTTGGTAAAAATTAAAAAAAAAAATAAAAAAAGAAAAAGAATGTGGCATTTGTATGTTAAACTGCCTGGAGGAGAGCAAGGAATGACCACACTGAATGGCTTCAAAAGTTGCAAATATCTAGCATTTGTCCTCCAACTCAGCTCAGTGCTCTGCTGTGACATCTCTTTCACCTCAAAGAGTCTGAGAAAACACAGCACTAAAGGATGGAGCACAAAAGTACTCAGAAAGACTTATGTAGGATTTCACAAATAAGTCTAGGTAGCTTACTGTGTTTGTGGAAAAAATGAGACTGCCAAGCTGCATGCACGGTAGACGGTAGATCAAGGAAACAACAGAGAAGTTACCCACTTGATAACAATTTGTGGATGGAGATTTCTGTAACAAGTATTATGGCACCATTAAGTATAAACTTTAGGCAATCTAGGTTTCTTTTCTGTAAAATAAAATCCAAGCTAACTTTAGACATGCTAAATGTGTAAAAAGTGAACGGAAAGGATTGTATTTGTATTTCTATCTTTCCTTATCCAAAATGTAAAAGTGTTTATTACATTCATCCATATTTTAACAGAACATTTAGGCTCTGCATCAAAGTGACAAGCACCCAGAATACAAACTAGCGTGTGTGCCTGTGTGTACACGCCTGAGGGCTGTGCGGCCAGAACGAGAGAGTCAAGGAGAGGGCACTGAGGGGAGGCCGCTAGAGGGGAGAGAGGATAATGACAAGAAGTAGCTGCTGCACACACTGGGGAAAAACACATGATTAGAAGATTTTAAAAATCTACTTGCAGAACTCATGGAGAAGTCAAAATGTGGCCGATATCTAGAAGGAAAAGGAGGTATAATGAAATCCTCAATTTATTTTAAAATATCTTCATTAAATCTGTATTCAGTTCGAAGCAAGGGGAAGGTACAGAATATTTAGAAGATTAATGTCAGCAAAATGCATGAATATTTCCTTAATTTGTGATATGTTATAAAAATATCTAGACTATATGGCTACAAATCTCTGTAACAGATTTTTAGCAAGACAAGTTAGAGGACTGAGTTGTTCTGAGAAAACACATGCAAATACATTTTAGCATTACTTTTTAAAAATCTTGCCCAATTTTACACATAGAAAAAATAAAGATATATAAATATGTATCTTACACACATATCTGATACTGAAAAACAGTTTAAACCGTTGAGGTTCCACCCATATGAGCAGTAGCGTCATATGCTATCTCTATCTAAATAGCCTTCAAATGTCAAAATGCACAGGCACATGGAGTTCCATCCTACAGAGGCATAAAGGCCCGATGTGTTGGGAAAGGATGGAATGTTAAGCTGAGTACGTACGATTCCTGAGGCTGCTGATATAGCTACTAAGGGCTAAGATTGTCCTTGACAACTGATGAATCAGAAGCAACAAACTTGTTCAATCCTCTTCCTCTAATGATTTCTAAAATGTTAGTATAAGCAGCCCCTTAGGAATTACCCAGAAAGAAACACCCGCCTTTCACATATGAACAGACACAGTTCCGGAGAGGTGAAAGCATTTCCCTAACGGCTAATGCTGAGAGCGCTGGGATACAAATCAAAATGCACGGTGCTGGACTCACACGCCTGTGAGCTTTCTTGTACCGGAAACTTGCTGCGGACTCCTGAGCTAGACTGCCCAGGTTCTAATTTCTGTACCATGGTTGGTGACACTGGTGAAGTGACTGAACTCTCTATACTTCATTTTGATCATCTGAAAATAAGAATGATAACAGCCTATGTCCCAAAGGGTGGTACGTATAAAGCTCTTAGAAGGATGCTTTACATCTCTAAAACACTAAATAAATGGAAGCTATAATTAGGATTAACATATGTTCTCTCAGTTGATAGGCATCAAAGAATAGAAGTTAAGAACCCAAATTTAGAAGCTGTCTCCTGGAGATGAACTTGAGGAAATTAACCCTTGATGGTCTGACAAATTCTAGCTTGATTAAACTTTAGTCAAGCTTCTGAACCTTGTCCTACTTCCATCTGTGCACTGTCTTGTAAACTCCAGTTTATCAGTCTCTTAGTCAGTTTGGCAGGAGTCCCCTGCCCTCGATACCTGGTCATTCCAGATACATCTAATCAGGTTAGTCATTCTCCACCATTCTAGGATGCCTGACTACCCAGCCTAACTTGGCAAGAATCCTGTTAGGTCAGTTCGGCCAGAGTCTCTTTACTCATTCCTTCATAGTAATTATCTCCCCCCGACCCTTCGCCTGTTCCTCGGCTGTAATTCCCACTGGCCCATGGTGTGTTAGGAGCTGAGCCCAGTCTCCCTCCCTACTGCCAAGTTCCTACTGCAGTAGGCCCTATACCTATTTCGATGGTGCTGAATAGTCTTCTTGCCATGCTCGAACAAGTATTACTGAATGACTTCATGTACTATCCTTCAGAGACTATTTCTTCACCAGTAAAGGGGAGAGAATAGTAATTCTTGTGGGAGAGAGTGACTGTGAGCATTTTACACAAGACAGTTCATGCGAAGTGCTCACAACAGGGCCTGGGATGTAAGCAGAGCACCGTAAATAACAGAACTGTTCACAATACAGTAATTCAATCGAAGTTTTTAGCTTGTTGTCCGCAACCTAATTCCACCCTGCACTGCTTGCTGTCTATCTCCCTCTACCACCTACCTTCCTTCATCCTCATTCCTAATAGAGAATGGAACAGAGAAATTAATTACTTCAGCATCAAACAAAGGAAGAAGGGTAACAGTTTAAAGAAGACTTCATTTATGTTTCCACATTTCTTATGTCTCCACATGTATGAAAATTTGTATTTCAGATGAGATCAGGCACGTTCAGGGTGGTATGGCTGTAGATGAAAATTTGTATTTCAATGTAATCACTGATGCAGAATACAAAACTAACTGCCTTGTTAGTTCAAGTTCTAGATGCATCTCCAGTAGTTAGTCAGGACATAAAATAGAATGTAACTATAATTAAATAATTTAATGGAGAAGTGGTATCTTCACATTAGATCCTAGAAGTTAAATAAATAAGCATTAACAACTTTAAAATATGCATTGGTAACTGTTTATCATCTATCCATTTTCTGTGATGTTACATTTTACTTGAGCAAATTTGCTAATGAAAAAATGTTTGTTGACAATATTGCAACAATAGTAATACAATTAGTAATATGTTTAATGTCAAATTTTGATTTTAAACATCAGGCATCTTGAATATCCAATTGTTATCTCTCCGTCTCCCTCCACCATCTCCCCTTCTGTCTCCTCCCTCTCTCCCTCTCTGTACTGAGGATTAGGTACCACTGAGCAACATCCCCAGTCCTATTTTTATTTTTAAAATTTTATTTCATTTTATTGTTTTAATTTGTGTAGTACTTGAGATTGAACCCAAAGTTTAACACATGCTAGGCGAGAAATCCACCACTGAGTCACATCATCAGCCTTTTATTTATTTTTAAATTTTGAGACAGGGTTATTAACACCAAGTTGCCCAGGTTGGCCTCAAACTTCCATCCTTGCACCTCAGCCTCCTGATTAGTTGAGAATGCAGGTGTGTGACACCACACCTGGCTCATACTCTCTTATTTTTATGAACTGTTTAATAACTGTCTTGATAGAGTAGTACAGTGGTAGCAAACCTATAGCAAGCGCAGTGGGCTGTTTATCACCAAAAGCTCTAAAAGGTTTGCCATCACTGGACTAGTATAAATTGCATTTGTTTTATATATTTTTCTTTCTGAATAAAGAAAAATGTTTTCTTTTCCCCAATCATTATTATATTAATCAGAAAACCTACAGCCCTCCATGCAAAGTAGTATGATAAAGAGTGTAGAATTAAGAGCCAAGTAATACAGGTCTTACTCTAATCACTGTAGGTCCCTCATGTCTCAGACATGCCATCATGTGCTAGAAACAGAGAGAAGTGGACTCAACTCTCTAAGGCATACTACTGTCCTCAGTCTGATTAGCTTCCAAAATTTAAATGCTTTTGGTAGCCTCTGAACCTCCCTTTGCCTCTACTCTGCTTCTTCAAATTAATCCTTACAGCACCTGTGAACTGTCCTCCGAAAGTACAGCTATGTCATGTTACCGTCTTTCTCAAACAGCTTTGATTAACCAATTCAATAAATACTTGAGATCCAACCATCTGCCAGCTACTTTTGTAGGGGCCAAAGACACAGCAGTGCTGACAAAAGTTCCTATCATAATGGAATCTGCATTCCAACAGAATAGAAAACCAATAAGCAATCTATGTGTATGGTGTGTTAGACAGTAATAAGCACAGGGGGAGGGAGGGATGGAAGGAAAAGGAGGTCTACCTGTGTTTGTCTACCCATTCTTGGGTATAAGCATGCCTCACCCTTCCTTGCCTCCCTGTGTCTACTTATCCATTTGTTCTCCCCAAGAATATATCCTCTAGTTCTTCTCTGCATACTGAAATTCTTCCTACTTTAAAAATCTATTTTGAATGACTCATTATCTGTGAAACCTTCTCATATTCATAGATAGTATCCTTCCTCCTCTTTTACTTCTAGCATTTTCTCCCCTTGTTTGGTTGTCCAACCAAGGTTACCATGGAGGATGGAACACAGTGGCTGGCATATTATTCACAGCAAATAAAAGTGAGATACCTTCGAATGCTGCCCTAACTTGCTGCAGGTGGAAAGGGGGTTTCTTCCTCACAACAAGAAACACTAATGTATGTGGCCTCCTCAGTTATCTGGAATAAGGTGCATAGGACTTACAAATGAAGGGAAACACATACAGAGTACAAGCAAGGGAAACAGCTCACTGTCAATGGTTCTCACCCCATTTCTAATCCCCAACAAACTCTTTCATTATTTTACATAGATCACAGACTTATTTTTAATTTCATCAACTACTTTCTAATTTGTCTCTATTTTGTACCCAGTCTTTATGTTCACTATAAAAGAATTGAGCTTTTATTCTTCACTTCTGTAATTATAAGAACACACATAAAGAATAGTTTTTTTTAAATTAATTTATACTTGTATGGCTTTTATTCAAGAATACCTAGTGTCTCATTGCAATTTTCAATATTAGAAGAAATTTTATGTTGTTGTAGATACAAATTATGTACTTAAGAGAAAAAGAGGCTAGACAGTATGTTTTGTGAGGTCTTTTCCAGAGGAAAACTCTAAAGGACTCAAATGCCCATTTTAAAACAGTATCAAGCAACAAGTCCAACAGTCTTTATCCTTGACTATTTCATCGATATAATGCCAAAGAGAATGAACCTAAAGCTTTAGGCCCATCACCATGACATGAGTATCATTTTCTCCAATACTTTTGAATGCAGAATTCATTCACATCTGGGAATCCATCCTCATGGTGCAATATTTTCTCACCCCCATATAAGTGATGTGATATTTTTGAGACAGTAAAGGAAGAGAAATGCGTGTATAGTTGTGTTTAATTGCAGGGATCGGTTCTCCAGCTGGTCTTCTGCCGGCTCCAGCGACTGAGGAAGCAGGCATGGACATGCAGCTCTGCATCAGCGAATGAAGGAAAGCCGCCCTGGAGCAGAGGGAGCCTGTAGCAGGCACTGGGCTTCTGAAATCTGGGAATTGTGCACCCCTGCAGCACAACCAGGCCTATCCTGACTGCTGGAAGAGGCTCTTAAGTTTTGCCACATTTAGTAGCTCTTGAAAAACTTTATTGGAGGATGAGTTCAGGTTACTGGTTTCTGAATTACAGGAGGAATTCAATTCCCTCTGCCCTTTATTCCCCTATTACTGTGGTTAGCTAAGAACTAATAATTGTAATATAAATAAAAATAAGGTCATTTAAAAAGTTTTATATTTAATCATTTTAATAATCCTACATGAAGATTAAAGTAAATATATTTTATTATATATGCAATTACACACAAAGATAACATAGGTAATTTTAGTCTCAAATGAGTTTTCTAAATTATTTTATTCAACTCATTTGGCTACAACTCAGACCAGGCAATTTCCCAAATACTGTCCTTCAGATAGAATACTTTCATCAGCATTAATTCATTACTTCATAACTATGGACTCCCGTTGTGTGAATAACAAGCTCATGGGGCAGTGATGAGCATGCAAAGTAGCTAGGTTACTTATTTGTGAAGGGTTTTTAATTTCACAAGTATGTATGAAGCATCCAAGTTGGCCCTCTGGGAAAACTAGAATTTAAACAACCTCCTCTGCTCTCTGCCCAGTTCTACAACTAAGCTGGCATTACAACTTCTTCTAAAGACCCTCATCCACTTGTATGTTATTTTGGTTCCTTTAAGAAATTCATTTTGAAGAAATTCATCTTATTCTTTACATGAAAATCTAATGTAATGAGAGGAACTCTTTATATCTAACGAATTTCACTGGAAAAGGTATCACAATGCAGACAGAAAAAAAAATGCTTCCTGGTTAAAGTTTATCCATTTTAATAGCAATAATGTTGACAATAAAAGATGAAACAGACAAGAAACACCTTGCCATTTAAGTAAGCCATTGACATAATTCCAAAGGCTTGAGTTACAAGGTATCATAGTTAAATTGTGTTTCCCAAAAGGATATGTCCAAGTCCTAACCCCTAGTACCTTTTAATGTGTCCTTATTTGGAAATAGGGTATTTGCCAATGGAATCATGTTAAAGTGAGGCCACACTGGATTAAGGTAGGTCTTAATATAAGGACTAATGTTATTATAAGGAAGAGGAACTATGGACTCAGGAAAAATGCATGTGAGTTTAAAAAGTCAAAGAATGCTAAGGATTCCCAGCAACTACCAGAATGTAGGAGACAGGTATTGAATACTCTCCTTCCGCACCTCCAGGTACTTTACCAACACTATGACTTGGGATTTCTACCTTCAGAACGGTGAAAGAATAAATTTCTGTTGTTTTAAGTTACCCAATTGTGTTTTTTTGTTAAAGCAGCACTAGGAAACTAATACACAAGGTTGTATACTAGTATTTCAGTCACAGTTATTTGTTATTGGTGAGACTATAGGAGAAGAATCTTCTTTTGAAGGCTGATTACGCAAAACGTAGAGCAGAACATGATAATCTACAGGTCAAAGAAATAAAACCAAAAGAATTCATATAGGAAATGGCTTCAAGGCATAAGATTTAAATAGTTAGCTAATATAATTATCCTTAATGATATTAAATGTTTAAATTCTATGTAGATAATAGTATGTTTTGATAAACAGACTTTTAAAAATGACAAATGTATGTAAATTTTATTAATTTTATTTTATAGTATTTTATTAATTTTCCAATCTTAATTCTAGCTAAAAATTTTATTAACATTTGATACCAACCACACTCAATTCTGAAATATAACTAATTTTCACACGTATTTTCTCTTTCTGTATATAAAGTTTTCTGTTTCACAAAATAGTGAATTTTTTCTTTTTTAACTTGCTGTTGTTAAATTTTGCTTTGATGGCTGTTACTTGTTCCATCTCTTTCACTGGGCAATCTTTTCCTTGCTCTAAATTGCCCAATTCCTTTACTGATTGCCCCGTCCTTATGTGAAACTAGGAAATCCTCTTTCTCAAACTATTTCTTATACAAGTAACTCCAGTCATGACATTTTGGAGAAGAAAAAAAAAAAGCACTGCGATGTGAAAATATTAATAACTACCTAAAAAAATGAATCCCAAAACAGTCTTTCTTAATTTCTTCCTACCAGCATTAAAATCTTTGTCTTCCATTTATCACTGATCACCAAATGTTGTGGCCATTCAATGACGTACAGTACGTATAATGCAAATGGTATACTGTATATAGATCGTAAAGTGACTTACAAGCCTTTACAAAGATTTAGTGACCTATATTTACCCTGCTTTTAAACTTCTATACTGTATTTTCATGTTTCAAAATTCTGGATACTATGCTGGATTCTGCAGCATACACAAAATTCTGTATACAAAAGAACATACACAGGAAATCAACCATTAGCTGCAACATTATTCCTAGTTACAAATGCAATTCAGGACAATGCCACTCCCTTACTAAGAGGTAGAGTCTTTGCCACCTGGCCTTGTACCTGAATGGGCCTTTGTGGTAGCTTCAGCTATTAAGAGCTTGGTGCAAGTGATGCTATGATAGTGCACCTTCCACCTGCCTCTATCCCAGGTCATGCAACTTGGTAGTGCTCCTCTGCCATGTGAGAAGTCTGGCTGTCTTGCACCACCACGCTGGAGAAACCAGAAAGATCCTGAGAGAAACAGAACTTGCATTGTCCTAGCCCCCATCTATTTGAGTCTTCCCAGCCCAGAAACCAAGTAGATGAGCCTTGAGAGGCTGAAACAGGTACAGTCTCCATCTGACTACAACCGTATTGGAAACACAGAGAAGAACCACTTTGTGATACTGTCAATCCCAGAGTTATGAAGAATAGTAACATGGTGGCTGTTCATTATGCCAATAAGTTTAGGGGGTTTGTTATGTAGCATCAGAAAACCAAGAGATTTTTTATAACTGGAAGTGGGATGCTACTGTTAACAAAACTTAAACACTGGGTAGCATCTTTAGGACCAGACTACAGGTAGATGTTGAAAGGGCCCTGAGGAAAACAGTTAATAGAAATGTGATGGCCTTCAAGAAGGCTGTTGGTGAGGCCTAAAGAAAAGTTATAAAGATATTGGAAGCTGAGAGAAAGGGAATCCTCACTATACAGTGAAAGAAAGCTTGAAAGCAGTACTGGCTGTGAAGATATGGAAAATGTTGTATGCGTAACAGTGACTTTATCTGAGACTTCTAAACTGCATGTATTAAGTGCCAAGTATTTTCTTTTAGTTGCACTTGACCAAGACAAGGTCTCTCCCTCTCCCTCCCACAGCCCCTCTTTCTCTTAGTTGGTGCTGGGGATAGAACCCAAAGCCTTAAGCATTCTGGGGAAGGACTATACTACGGAGGTACATTTTAAGCCCACTCTTTTTTTTTTTTTTAAAGAATTGTTTAGTTTTCTAATTTACCCCAAGAAGTCAAGAAGTAAACAAAAACAGTACGTCTCCCTCCTTTAAAAGTAATTTCTAATCTATAGAGACAGAAATCCTAAGAACCTACATAGACAAGTGTTCTAAGAACTTGGGATCTAGGTAGAAGGAAGAGAATATTAAAATTTGTTCATACAGACACACCATGTTGAGATTTTGGATCGAGCGTATTTGTTTGAGTGGCTGATAGTGGCTCTAAAAGGGTGGCTGGTTGACTGAAAAGTGGACCAGGCTAAATGAAGGTAAAGTTAGAGATCAAAGGCTTAGGTGGTTTTAACATGTTAAAATCTCTTTATCCTCCTCTTAACTGTATCCTCCGGGGCTCCGGGGGAGCATTCTTTACCAATTCTGTATGAAACACATTTATGACAGGAGCTCCGGTGTCCTCGAGGAGCTCACCGGTAGCTACTCTCTGGAGGCCAAAGATGACAGTGGGTACTGCTGCCACTGCAGTGGGGTCTCTGAATTAAATGGAGAAAATGACATTTTGGGATGACAGAGGTCAAGTGGCAGATTTTAGCACCAGAAGCAAGGCAGCTGTGGTATCAGACTAACAGTCTTGAATATCAATTTTTGTTTGAAATTCTCATTACTTGATTACTATAACAGAATGAATGTTATCAGATGTGTTCAAAAAGTTTTAGACTTCCGTACCATCAAGGACAACTTTTCTGAGCTACCAGGTATTTTAAAATAAAAGTAGCAACCTGAGTCACTCTTGTGCAATCAAAAAACTATACTGTATCTATTATAAGTTGTACATAAGCACCGTAATGGGAGTGGGGGCGAGGAAATACTCCATAAGAACAATTTTAGTGTTTGTGTTTCTAATTATATGCAGTACTCTAAGAATATAAAACAAAAATATAAAAATAGATCTAGTAGTGCAACAATGAAAAATAAATTTCAGTATCAATTGCTTTTATAGAAAGTAAATATATATAAAAGACATAAGAGAAATTAGCTCCCTTGACACTTAGTTCAGTCTGTTATCTCAATCTTAGCCAATCTAATGGGTGTGTAGTGGAATTTCACTGTGATTTAATTTGTATTTCTCTGGTGAGCAATGATGCTGAGTATATCTTCATGTAGTTATTTGCCATTCATATATTTTCTTTGCTAAAAGTCTGTATCAGTTTTCTGCCTACTTTTAAAAAATTTGGGTCACTGTCTCTCTATGATTGAGTTATTCTGGGTATAATTGCTTTGTCTGACATATGTATTACAAACATTTTTTCCAATCTGGCTTGCCTTTGGTTTGAGTGCCTTTTAAAAAATCAAATGTTTTCAATTTTAATAAAGTTCAACATATCATTCTTCTATATCTCATGTTTTTTTGTCTCAGTATAACTAAGTCATAAAGCACACCATTGTTTGCTGTGTGTGTGTGTGTGTGCGCGCGTGGTTTCACATGAAGTCCTCTATCGATGGAAAATAATCACAGCAAGATCATTCAACTTTATAACTACCTTTTCTTCAAAACAGCCTGTAATTTCTCAGCTTCTACTTAAATCTACTATTTTATATCATTTTTGTACAGAGGTACTTGTGGTTTCCAAGGGAACATATACATCAATAATAAGGCATTTAAAGAGTTTCTAACAAATAGATTTACATGCCATTTCTTTTAGTAAATAAGATTAGTAGCCTAAATAATTACTGCCCACTAAACATCTGCAGTTGGGATCATTACCTTCTGTAAAGTGTCAGTAAATTTAAAATAAGGATCATTATAAAGCCACGTATTCCCTCTTAAAGACCTTGAACAATCCTCATTCTTCCAAAGTTATGTACATACAAGAAATATTCTACATCTAGCAAATTTTATATCTTGTTTGATAGTCCTTGCGGTTAAAATTTCTCAAAGTACATTTTAATGCTTTGGTATTTAATGTAAGCAACCAAATAGTCATAACTGTAAACCAACCATATGATAATGTATAATTAGCATTGTTACGAAGAAAATCTTTTGTCATTGGAGAAGTGAAAAAAGTTAAAATAATTTTGCTATGTTAACTTGCTTTGTGAAAAGAGCCAGTGATTTTGTAATTGCCAATATTTCTTAAACTTAATGAAAATATGTGTGGAATACTATAGGTTACCTTGAATGTGTGTGCTTTAGTAATACGTTTTAAAGGCTTGGTCCCTGGGATAGTGTTAATGGGAGGTGGTGGAAACTTTAAGTAATAGGATCTAGTGGAAAGCATTTCAGTTTTTGGAGGTATACTCTTGAAGAAAATGGTGGGCCTTCAGCCCTGTACTATTCCTCTGTCTCTTTTGCTTCCAGCCATGAGGCCAGTGGTTTGACTCTGCCACATGGTGCTTTTGACAAGCTGTGCTGCCTCACCACAGGCCCAAAGCCACAGGGCCCACAGATCATGGGCTGTAAGCTCCAAAACTCTGAGCCAAAGTAAACCTTCTCTCTTCATAACTTAATTCAACGCTATTCACAATGCAGAAGTTCCTCATATAACCTGTAGCTCAGGACAACAGCTGAGTGCTCTTAAATAATGACAGAATTACTTCTTGAGGTATCAGTATCATCACCAGGGAGACTTAACTATGGAAAGGTCTTCTGTATCTTGAGTATTCAAATTTATCTTGCTGTGTCCTTCACCTTCTGGTCTGAGCTCTATTTTCTAAAACTATAAAGAACAAGTATACTCCTCAAATCAAAAGGAATGACAAGAAACTGTAAGAGAACTTGGTTTTATTAAAAAAAAAAAAAACCAGATAAGCAAGTACACAGCTATTAGCAGTGCTAAATGAATTCAATCTGGATCTCTTGGAAAAAAAGTAGGGCTAAAAAAATTTAATAAACTTTAAATTCTAAATTTTTTGTTTGGTTGTTATGGAAACCATCAGTGGGGATGACCCTGAATGTAAATGTGTTACATATGTATTTTCTAGTAATCAGGATACAAAAGTAAGGAAAGTGAGTTCTGACACTTGTGACACATTGGTAAATCTGGAAATAACTTTAACAGACCTAGTTGTTTTTAAAAAATATTGTAAGGCAGCATCAATAATTCAAACTAAAGCACCACTCTAGCTAAGTTCTTTAATTGCTCAAACAGTAGTGTTATAAACTCCTACCAACTTCTCAATAATAAAATGCATTTAATCTTAGTTGTAACTTTTTTTTTTTTTTTTTTTTGCATTACTGGGTTTTGAACCCAGGGCCTTCACACTGAGCCGCATCCCAGCCCTTTTTATTTATTTTAAATTTTGAGACAGTGTCTTGCTAAGTTTCTGTGTTACCCAGGCTGGGCTCAGTCTTGTAATCCTCCTGCCTCAGGCTCCCACAGTGCTGAAATTTTAGGTATGTGTCACTATGCCCAGCTAAAAGTAACTTTTAAATTCACATGCCCAGGGAAACATATGTGTCACTTTGGGGCCTTTTTCTTATCAGAATGGGATTCCCCCAAAAGAGTGAGTCACCAATAGCCTAATTGCTTTCCTCAGCAGAACACATTCACAATTAAGCAAATATCAATAAATCAAAAGGAAGAGAGATTACTGTATGTGAAACGGAATGGATGAACATTTTGGTTTGAGGATAAATGGCAACCGATCAACAAAATGAATTTGGAATCATCTATAACCAAACTTAACCAGTGGTGAAAACACGTTTCTGGGGAAAGACAGTGGTAACTGTGTCTATCATCATTCCAGGAAGAGGACGTTTACACTACGGTAGCTTCCTAACAATGGAAATTCATCTCACATGATGCCAAGCAGACTAGGAGAAAGATTCCCATACTCATGTAAGAAATTGAGGTAATTCAGTGGCTGTAGATCAAAATGACTAAGGTCAACTCATTCATGATAAACTGTGGTCATGACCATTTTACCTCCCCCAAAAAACCACTTCTAGTATTTTCCCATTGGCTATTTAAATAATCTTAAAATGTCTTAATTTTAGGCATATTAAAGCTTTCTACATCAATAAGTATTTTCAGTTTAAGTTAGCATAGTCAGCCCTCTATATCTGGAGATTCTACATCTACAGACTCAACTAACTACAGATGAAAAATATTTGGAAAAAAAAATCAGAAAATAAAAATTGTTTATGTATGTCTAAAATATACATAATTTTTTATTACTCTCTAAACAATATACTATTACCAGCTATTAACATAGTATGTTTACATTGTGTTAAGTATTATAAGTGATCTGATGGTAAAATAAAGTACATAGGAGGATACACGTTTGTCGTATGCAAATACTATGCCATTTTATATGAGATTTACGCATTTGAGGATTTTGATATCTGCTGGGGAATCCTGGAACTGATCCTCCTGGATACAATGGGCAACTCTCTTTCTAACTTATTTGTAACTTGCAGCTTTGTTAAAAATTTTAGCCTATGTTTTATCATGGAGAAATATTTTTGGTTTAAAACCAAAGAGCTCTTTAAAAACTTTAATTCATTCTAATATGTTTTCTTTGGATTTAAGAAGTTTCTAAATTAGGATTTTATTTTTTAGGAAAGATTTTATTTGAAAGGAAATGTTAATTCTAATTTTCATTTAAGACATCTGAATAGATTCGAAAGAAAAAGGTGCTAACTATTAATCTGCCATCTAGGGCTGTCTCTTACAATGTGTTCTAGTCAGTCTACCATTTTATGAGCCAGAGAATAAAACTGAAATATTAAATTAGTAAAGCATATGACACACAGCAAATTACGGAATTAGAAACCCTATTACTTTCCACCTCTTAATAAGATTAGTGTCAAAATTACCCTTTGGCAAGTGACTATCACGGTAATAACCACCTTTACTATAGTTCATATTGACATATTTTATTTTAAATTTCATTTTTTTACTAGATTGAAAGGAATTTTTAAAACTGGTGGAGATATCAGGGCCATTGTAATTATAGGGATAGTGTGCTGCAAATTGAAATGATCAGACAAGGAGAAAGAAGTTATTAAGAAATTAGGGACAAGAAATTTGAATAACTTTCTGGAGCACTAGGCAAGTTTCCAAGCTTTATGCACTGGTAAAGGCTGGTGATCTGATAGAAACCTCCGAAAGAAAGGAAGTTCAAATTTTCTACAGAAGCACTAAGAATCAAAGTTGCTATGATACTATGATTATATAAGAACATGAAATCAGATTAAGTAGACTTAAATACACAGTAACATTAGGACATATGTAAAACATGTAAAAGCAGGACTATCATGGAAATTCTAGGACGTAAGTATGCCGTGCTAATACAAAAGGAAGGTTTTAATAACAATCAACAGCCTGGAATAGTCTCCTCATCGCTATTTTCACGTCAAGAGGTAGTAACAGGCATTATCAAAGTCTAATGATGAGAAGTTAGGCACTAATGCAGGCAGCGAGGGCTCACTGGCCCTCGTGTTGCTCACAGCCCAACATGAAGGTGGCTGCTTAAGGAAACACTGCATTCAAGTCAACCTTAAGGACTTCATATTTGAATCTAAGGGAATAGTCTAAAAAAAATCACTCAGTAAAGCTTACTACAATCTACTGACTGAATGAACATTATAAGCTTAGACATGTCATTAAAATTTATCTTCAAAAATGTATTACAGGCTGAGCATTCCTAATCCAGTGCTCCAAAATCTGGAAAATTTTTGAGCACCGTAATTTTGGAGCATTTCAGATTTTGGACTTTTGGATAAGGGAAGATCGGTAGTAAAGCCTATACAAATACTGTATTCTAAAATTGGAAAAGCTTAGAAATCTGAAATATTTCTGGTGCCATGTATTTTTGATAAGGGACGCTCAGGCTGTATTTACATTATTCTTTCAAAAGTCTGTATGAGGCCTCAACAAAAAATTTTTTCCTGACTAAAATCAAGGCAATGACAAATTTAAAGCAAAATTAGATTGATAATATCTGCTTGAAATTTAACTCACAAATAATGACTGTCAATTAATTCTCTGAAAACTTAGATGCTTTGCTCTATTTAAAATAGCTGAGTTCTGTGATCAGACTTCTCTGCACTTAAAAAGGAATTTTCCTAATTTGAAAAACAGTTCTTTATAAATAAAGAGAACTATTAGGTCCTCTGAAATATGGGAGGATATTTCATTGTACTTAGCTTACTATAATTTAACTTCAATCATTCTTTTACTTCTACTTACACATTAGTCAGTCAGGAGTCATTCCTAATTAAGACTTAGGAATTCCCAGATGGTAGTGTTAAATTTAACACGAATTTGGAGTAAACCACTAGGATTTAATGTTCTGAGTGCATCTCAAGCAAGAATACACTACATTTAATTCTTTAAAAAAATCACAACAAAAGCCAAAACGTAAATAAATTAACAGTAGGGTAAAATCTGTCTATATGAATTCCCACGTAGCAATGAGACATTAAAAACAGTTCTTTGAATTTTGACATTACATGTGAGTTAATACTTCAGCTTTTACTATGGTTTATGAGGTGATTTAAAAATATTTTTGGTTCTGTTAAAAGATAAGGTTACTTTATAGTTATTATGTTGATAACAAATACTTTGAAATTGATATGATGCAGACTGGCTCCTTTTCTAAAAGTCATATCATCTTGTTCAACAACAATGGTGAGCTATATAATTTCTAATTTATTTAAAACTAATTTTCTAGGTTATAGAGGCATAAGGATGCAGGCACAGTGTGCACAGACGTTCATGTTTCCCTATCCCCCAAAATATCTGGTATCACCTTCAGCTTGCTTGGGAAACTGATTTTCCAAACCATTAATTTCACTACTCCTGCAAGCCTATGACAACTGCTAAACAACCTCAGCACAGGGCAGTTTATTAGATACCAGAAAAGGTGACACAAGTAGTAGCAACGGTTTCTGCTTGTAAAGAGCTTGTAATTGAGAAGACGGAAAAAATAGGAAAACCAAAACACATACATGAGTACGAATAATGAATATGTGATTTTTAGAACAAATCAGTTCTGTAACTTGGGGCTAAAGATCCAAAAGGAAGAAAGAAGATGAGAGATTTATAATGTACACAGGATTGAGTGGAGTCATACTAAACAATCTTACGGAAAAAATGTGAATTAGAAGTTTTCTTTTCTGGATTGTTCAGAGGTCTTAAAAGGCTAACGATGCTTTTTATTCAATAATCTTTTCTTTTGGTATTGAACATTGGTGATTCAAACGAAGCAAGCTCTTTTCAGTCATTTAATCTACATAAAAATGATTCAATCAGTATTAGAAATAGCTCTGAAGGAACTGCTCCATAATTTAATTTTTAAAAAAATTTCTTCCTAAAATAGTACTCATTCTCTCACTCACAGGCAATCTAGTTAAAAATCATAAATGGACACCAATGAAAATCATGGTTAGAAGATTTCAACACTCAGGCAGAGCTGTGCCCAGTGGTATAATGCATGCTCATCATGTACAAGGCCTTTGGTACAATCCCTAACACCAAAAACAACACTCAACAGATTTCAATTTCTGAAAATCACACATCTAATGTGCTTATGCTGGAGATATTTGCAAATATTTTCATGCCAAATGCAATTAATTCAATCTTTGCCTATAAATTGCCATGCTGGGTTCCACAGATTGATTCTAGTATTTGTATACTATACAAAGTTTCTTTGTAAATCTATAACAAAGTTTCTTTGATTATTTCTGTAATTGACAGTAAGTCAAAATAACTGAATCTCAGTCTTCTTAATTATGATGAGACTGTTGGAACCTATGTGATTTTAGTGTTAACAACATTATTCTAAAATATTTTTACTTCATGTACTGTAGACTTAGGTTCTATTTTAAAAATTTTCTTAAGCTTCTACTTGTGCTAATTACTGTGTTTGACAGAGAGGTAACAGACCATATAAAAAGGTAATGTCTATTTCTGTCCCATGCACCGCAAACTATGATTGAAAAGGTTAAATCTTTCTAGTTTCCATATTTCTCAGGTAAGACAAGATTACTTAGAATACTTATGCTCCTGGGAATAGCAGACACTGAAGAAACTCTGGTGACCAAAAAAACCTTATTTTTGAGTTAATTCATTAAATCTCCCAGCTGGTAATACAGTTTACACAGGAAAAGCAATGAAAATGATACATCATAAACTATATTAACCACATAACTTTAAGTAAAATAGTAAGGAAAAAAATAGGTTCCCCACACCTGTATTTCAGAGGGAAAGCCTGGCATTACACTGTTACAAAAACTGAACTTATTCAAAATTAACAACTCTGTCTTTAAAGTTACTATTAAGAGGATGACAAAAAAGAGAACGGGAGAAAATATTTCCAAATTGTATCTGTGGCAAAGGACTTACATCAAAGTATATAATCAATTCTAACACAAGAATTCTAATAACAATAAAATAATCCAATAAAAAGAGCAAATATTTGAGCAGGCATTTTATCAAAGAAGATGAACAGATGATAAATCAACAGATTTTTTTAAAAAATTCCACAGATTAGTATATAGGAAAATGAAATTAAACTCAGGATAAATGCAACCACACGTTTATTAGGATATCTAAAATTTTTAAAAACTGACCATCTGAATTATTGGGAAGGGCATGGAGCAATTTACACAATGTTGGAAGGCTTAATGCTAAACTATTTAGAATGACAGTTTGGCATTTTCTTAAGAAGTTAAACATAAACTTGTCATACAACCCAACCATTCCATTTCTACATGTTTATCCAAGAAAAATGAAAGCATATATTTACACAAAGAGTTACACACGGATGTTCATAGCACCTTTGTTTTATAGCAGGCCCAAACTGGAACAAGGAGATATCAATCAACAGGTAAGCGTATAAACAGTATATAGTATATGTACAAAGTTATCTACCTAAAAGGAACAAACTATTGATCAATACAACACGAATGAATCTCAAAATCATTACGTAAAATGAAATAATCAAGACTAACAAAGAACACACTGCATGAATGGCTTATATAAAATCTGAGAATATACAAACTAACCCAGCAGTTTCCTTTACCTGTGATTTCACTTCTTGCAGTCTCTCTGACATAAATGCATGGTTGGAAAATATTAACATGTATCCTGACTTTCAGTAGAGAGAAAAACCACGTTTACATAACTTTTACTACAGCATTTTACTAGAATCATGGTGTTTTGTTAATATTGTTGTTACTCTCTTACTGTGCCTATTTATAAGTTAAACACTACCATATATATACACACATACGCATACACATAAATATATGGAAAAAATATAGTGTATATAAATATAGTATATATAGTAATATTGCAATTTCAGATATCCAGTGAAGTCTTGGGCCATATCCTCTTCGGATAGGGGAGAATTATTGGATATAGAAAAAGCAGATCAGTGTTTTAGGGATAGAGAAGGGAACCCAAGGAAATATTAGATGGGGAGATTACAAAGAAACACTAGGAAACTTCTGGAAATGATGAATATGTACATTATTTTGATTATGGTGTCCATTTCCTGATTTTATATGCACATATGTATGAGGTATGGTTAGCAAATATGGTAATTAAAAGAATGTATTACAGTAAAAGACAAACTGCTATTAATAACTCAAAATAATCCCCCTCACTCCAATACACTTATCCTATCATTCTTACCACTTTCTGAAGCAGTTCTGGAAGTCCTCTTTCATTAGTGTCTGTAGTTGACCATTAGTGGACCATTCAATGTCCTGAATCGATTCAAAACTTTTACTTTTCATGGTCACTTTAATTTTTGAGAAGAGCCAGAAATCACACAGTGCCAGATCCACAGTGAAGAAGGTGGATGAGGATATACTGTAATATTTTTATGAATCTCCCTTTCTACTGGGATGACAGCAGCAGCATTCACTGTATTTTTAATAAAGCCTCATTAAGAGTGATAGGACTCACGAGATAGGACTTCTAGAATGGCTTCAGAAACTGGCAGGAATAATGGGATAAGTGTGTTGAAAGTGAAGGAGAGAACTTCGGGAGAATTAATGACAATGTGTCTTTTTCTGTAATAAATTTTCAAATTTATACATTCATCATATATTTTGGTCATCCCTTATATTACACATAAAACGAATTCAGCTTTAATAAATGCAGTTCGCTGCATGCCAATTATACTTCACTAAAACTGTTTTTACAAAAGGGAAAAAGTTGTCATCCTAGGCATTTGTGTTTGTTGCTAAAATGTAAGCTTTGTAAATAATTTTTTCATTTATTTTAATCAGTATGTGTGGTCAGTACTGGTACATATTAAGTACTCAAGAACTATCTATTTGATAAATGAATGGCTGAAAAAACAATACTGTGAATAAAGAAGTGCAGATTCCATTTTAATTTTATTTCAAACACTACTAAGCTTATAATGAAAGTATAAATAATTTCCAAAAGAAATATATGCTGAGTTTAAATGAGTCAATATAGTACCAGTTTTGTTTTTCTACTGAAATAATTTTAATGCTTGGCTACTTTTAGTATTTTTATTAAGAACTACACAGCTTCTTTTTAAATAACAGTAACTGCAAACATACAATACTATGTGCTATATACTTTTAAGGATATAACATATATTAATTTATTAAACTCTACAAAACTTCATAAAGTACGTTTATCCTTTCCTAATTTTTAAAATTGAGTATTAAGAGTTTTCATATAGTAAATATAATAATCCTTCATATTTCAAATGTTGCACCTATATTTCAGTTGAATAAATCTTATTTTGATCTTTGACAAATATTTTTAGAGATTCAAATCTTAATTTTTGGTTTGGAAAGGCACTCTCCCAAATAAAATTAGTTTATAAATCACTATTTTATCTAAGACTTTTTGATTTCAAAACTTTCCCTCTTCATGCCATTTTAATACTCACCAATTATTTCAGTACTTGTCTCAATAACTGCTGCCACATAATAACAGGTGGTAGTATCAGGATGAAAAATTTTGCTATCTGACAGCAAAAACATAACAGAAATATTCAGTACTTATTTTCTTGCATTGTCCACAAAGTAGTACACTTTTCTCTAATTTGGAAGAAAACTGTAACTTTGAAGAAAACTGTAAACTTTTCTACCATTTTCCTCCCTCTACTCCTTTCCCAGCCCCAAAGATTATAACTATTAGCAATGTCTGTAAACAAGTGAAATATTCAGATCTTGGGAACAAATCAGATCATCAATGATTATCAATGAGAGAAGCCTACCTAAAAAAAATATTATCGCAAGATGGCAGAGATATGTTTGAAAGCTGAGTGTTGAAAATAATGGAAATCTAAGAAAAACCAGCCACATACTGTAATGTAGCTGGCAAACAGAGGACTATTTCAACAGTTTTTTCAAGTAAATGGAAAATTTTTTCTATACCAAAAGTCTATGAATGGCAATTTCTTAAAGTTAGCTGCTACATGGAATCTTAAAACATCAGTAAACTCCATATTCTGTTTCAGTCATAAACAAGTACTTTATGAGTACCTCCCATTTCATCACAAAGAGTATTTACCCACTGTTATGGTTTGTGTCTAGCTGTCCCTTCAAAGCCTCATGTGGTCATAGGTGGAGCTTTTTCAGAAGTGGCTGAATCTAGAGTGTGTGATGCTGGGATTAAGGGTGTGTGATTACTAAATCAGTTCACTGATTGGTCTGGCACTACCCTAATTCCAGTAGCCTAGATAGAGTACAAAAGGGGGAGAAAAAAGCTGCTAAGGGCCCTTACATGCCTTGCTACCTTCTGCCTGCCATGAACAGTTTCTCTTCTGTGATGCCCCTCTGCCAGGCCACCCTGCCTAGGAGCCAGCCAACTATGAACTGAAACCTCTACGAACTGTGAGCCAAATAAACCTTTCCTCCTTTAACTTTGGGTGTTGGGTATTTTGTCTCAGCAACGAGAAAAGGAACCAAGATACCCACATATATCAAAACACATATTTTGTATACATGTTATGGTTTGAATCTAGAATGTCCCTTAAAAGTCTCATGTGCTCAGAAGTGGGGGTTTTGGAAGTTGACTTGATCATGGGGGTGCTATACTCATTGGTGGATTGATCTACTGATAAGTTCATAGCTAAACATGATTTTAAGAAGTGGGGCCTTATTGGAAGAGACAAGACACAGGGTGTGCGCCTTTGGAGAGTATATCTCTATCACTGACTCCTCTCTCTCTTTCTGCTTCCTGGTTGCCATGAAGTGAGTAGCTTTTCCTCTGACATGCCCTTCCTCCATGATGTTTTTGCCTTGGAGCCAGCAGACCATGGACTGCATGCTCTGAACCATGAGCTAAATGAAACCTCTTCTTTTAAATTGTGGATGTCAGGCATTGTGTCCCAGCAATGGGAAAGCTGACTAATACATCATTTTAAAAATCTGAAATTATGAAAATTAATCTGTGTATTCATATTACTGAAATAATGTTCATCAAATATTTTACGGTTATTAAAATTTTTAAATTTGCTCATAGTCATTTGACAGATAACTATAGCAAATATAGATTTCAAAGGAGAAATATCATGACAGTTTCAGAGATTAAAAGGGTTTTATCAACATAATTATGTACTGTAAAAAGTAACTTCAATATGTATATGTCCCAAGTACCCATGTGAATGTGTTTATTAGGTATCACAAAAATACACTAATATAAAAAGGAAAAAATAATTTTGAAATCCATATTCCTGATAATATTGTTGCTTGCCTGGAATTCCTGTTATCCTGAGTAGTCAAGACAGTATCCATTTCAAGAAATCTACTAGTCATGACCTCCCAAGATTAAATCTATTTTAGGCTGAAATACAGAGCATTATAAAATACATACATTTATACACAGACTTTGCTATATCAGAAATAAAACCATATTTAAAGCATTAAATATGTTTTCCTGAAAATGTTTCATAGACTATTTTAGTTGGTTTGAGAAATTTTTCATATCAGAATGTACAACTCTTCCCATATAATTTTTTTTTTAACCAAGAACATGTATTGGTACATTGTATACATAATGATCATAATCAACATGGTTATTTTGTACCTGTACATGACACATCTTGGTTTTCCCCCCTTTCCCCCCCTCTTCCCCTCCCTTCCCTTCCATTCACCCCCCCCTATTTGCAACAAGTGTAGTTACACTTTTCCATTTTTTCCCCTTTCATCTTACTTTTCTTTTTTTTTTTTTGTGGTGCCGGGGATCGAACTCAGGCCCTTGTGCTTGCAAGGCAAGCACTCTAATCACTGAGCTAAATCCCCAGCCCCCTTACTTTTCTTTTAATCTTCTTCTTTATCCCCCTTTTCCCTATCTAGTTCTCCTCTCTTTTGAATACTCTCTCTCTTTTTTTTTTAAACATAATATCTATTCTACCCCTTTGTCCTTATTTATACTTATGGTTTCTCATATTAGAGAAACAATTCGATGTGTACTAATAAGTGTTTCCCATGTAATTTTAAAACAGTATTGTTCATAGAATATACAGTGTTACCAAAAATTTTAATACAAAGAAATTCTGTGTCAGTATTCAATTATTCTATGCTGGATTTAAAACCAAACAATACAGTGAAGTGCTCTATATAGAGTCCTCTTTGCTAAAGGTCTAATCGTTGCAGAATAGACAAATAACACAATCACAATAAAAAACTGATAAATAAGAAATGTCATTTATAGCAAATAATTTATATACTTAGAAAATTTGAGAATAAGCTGAGAAACTATTACAATGAATAAGAAATTTGACAAAATAATCTAGATACAAGATTTATATTTAAAATCCAAAGAATTTCTACCTGTTAATAATTACAAAAAGTCATGGTGGTGGAGTATAGAGAATACCACTGATAATCAAAATCTTCCAAATGCCTATAACAAATCAAATAAGAAAGCAGAAACATGTACCAAAAAAGAAATTTTATTTTAATAACAATAGAACACCCAACTGGAAGCCTAACATATTCAAAGCAACTGAAAAATTGAAAAATGATGCAAATATATAGTTTATCAAATCACAAACAGGCAATCAATTATGAAAAGACAATCACTTCATCCAGGAATTTGCAAAACTTTTATTTATTTATTTTTGGCTGGTGGGTGCTGGGGATCAAACTCAGGGCCTTGTGCTTGATAGGCAAGTGCTCTACCACTCAGCCAAATCCCCAACCCTCTATAAAACTTTTAAATGAGTCATATTTCCAGTTATCAACTTTGCAAAAAAAATAAAAATTAAAAAAAAAAACCTTTTACCAAAGTAGTGGAGAGGAAAATAGGTTTTAATATGCTAAATTAAAACAGCTAGTTTTAGATATAATTTAAATAAATATATCTATTTAAATTTAAATTAAAAACTCTTCATTGTAATTGTACTTCTTGGCAAATATTTTATAAATGCATGTATATAAAGTACATAGAAGTACTCTCATAATATTGTAACAAAAAAAGCAAATCATTGGGTAATTTGTGGTATAACAATGTGATAGAATACTATTACAAACACTAAGAATGAGACAGAGATGGATAGTTTTCAAACATGGATGTGCATTAAAATATGAGGTAGTAAAATGTCCGTTGTTGCCAACTCCAGAGATTTTGATTCAGTAAACATGGAACTGTGTTCATGAGTTTTCATTTTTAATAACTCACAGGATTTTGATAAAGGCAGTCACACTGGCTACTCAAAAAATACTGGTCTATGATGCAAGACATATTAAGTGGAAAGAGCAATTTCTGAAACAAGATGTGTTCTATAACTCCATTTATGTTTTAAACAAAAAAAACTATAGATATAAATATGAATGAGGTAGGTATGAAAATAAATTTATGGAAAAATCTGGGAGGATATGTAAATTTGTAACAATATTGATTTCTGGGGAAGTGATGGGGATCACTAAGGATGGGGAAGAAAAAGGACTTTATAAATTTCTGTGTACAAAGAATATACTTAATGATGACTTGTAAAATGTTAAAATAAAACAACGTGAAAAGTAAAACACTATGTTGCTGTGACAAAACACCTGAAAAAGTCAAAGGAGAGCTTTAAAGGAGAGCTTTATGTTGCTCATGGTTTCAGACGTTTCAATCCACAGCTAGTGGGTCTCACTGCTGTGAGTCTAAAGTAAGGCAGAGCACATGGTGCAGCGGGTGGTGGGGCACAAACTTAACCATGGCAGCCAGGTAGCAGAGAAGACCAGGGCCTGTGCTGAAAGGTTGCTTCCTTCTATGTTTGGTCCACCAGATTCTCAACCTACTGGATGATGTGCCACACTCAGGGCCAATCTTCCCCTGCTTTGCCACATGCCAATCTTCTCTGGAAATTCCCTCACAGACACATCCAGACATACCCAGAAGTGCACTTCACTGATCTCCCAGTCATTTCTCAAGCCAATCAAGTTGACAATCAAGATTAACCATTGCAAGTACATTGTAATATCATTTGTTTAAGTGACAACTCACTTTCGTAGAATCATCACCTGTTAACACGACAGCTGGTGGTATAACCTCAGTGCTCTTTGCCTTCAGATAGGACATTTCTCTTTATTTTCCCATATTTGGGTGTCCTCACTACAGACATCTCTGCGGTATGATAACAGCACCCACACAAATAAACTGCCTTTTCACAATACCAGGTTTCATTCTACTGGCTAGCTTAAGGGGAAAGATTCTGAGGGGTGAATTTTGACACTTTTAGCACAAAAGCCACAGTTAATGAGGGTGGACAAATGTAGGTAGGGAGAACTCTGCTGTGCTTCATGGACAGAACAAGTTAAGAGTCTTTTCCTTAAAGCCATGGTGTTATTTTGGGAGCACGAAACCTTGGTCACTGGGCCCTGGTTGTGAGGGATCCTAATGACTTCAAGTAGAAATTATTTTGTGAGTTTAAAGTTGACAAGTTATCTAGTGAAGCAGAATGTTACTAAAATATTTATTGTTACATCAATGCTTGAAAATAATTAGATATTAATTAAATACCTAGATTTCTTGGTAACTAAGAAATAGTTACTATGTATTTTGCATTTTGATATTGTAAGACTAGGAAACAAATATCTACATAACCAATATATGATATTCTAATGCATGAGTCATGATAAATTATCTTACTAATGAACAATTACTTCAGCCTAAATTTTATTCTTAAATGCTATTACAATTAAGAATAAAGATTGATAATTATTTATTTCATGCCCAATTTAAATTCTGAATCTCGTAGGAAATCTTTTCAGAATTAATTTAGTATCTAGAAAAGGAAAACAAGGTTCAACCAAATTTTCAACTGCATAATATTAACTGAGGAAAAAGTGACTGTCATGGCTTGTATCTAGATGTCCTCCCAAAGTCTCATTTGGTCATAGGCAGGGCTTCTCGGAAGTGTCTGGATCTAGGTTGTATGTTGCTGGGATCAAGGACGTGATGCTGGGATTGATTCACGGTGTGATGCTAGGACTAAGGCTGTCCCACTCTGGGTGTGAGTGGTGCCCACCCTAAGGGTGGGAGGCCTGGATATGATATATGGGACAGAAAGAGGGTCACTGCTGTCGCTGTGGTCACTTGTTGCTTGTAGCTTGCTGCTTACTGCCTGCCACGAACTGTTTCTCCTCTGTGATGTCCCTCAGCCATGCCACCCTGCCTTGGAGGCAGTCAACTATAAACTGAAACCTCCACAAACTGTGAGCTAAGTAAACCTTTCCTCCTTTAACCCTGGGTGTCAAGTATTTTGTCTCAGCAATGAGGAAAATTAACCAAGGCAGTCATGGTACTAGAAGTGGTCTCAATTTTCTTTGGAAAAAACTTTTCATTACTTTTCAACATAACCATTTGTACCCAGGTTTATATATTTTATTATACAAGGTACTATCATTCAAATTATTCTAATAAACCTCTGAATAATTTATTCCCTGCCTCAAAACCACTCTAAACTTGATCCACTGAGGAAGTCTTTCCTGCTTCCAAAGATCCTAAAAATTGCAGTTTGTACTAAGGTCAAACTGCATGACTTTCTGAAGTCATCCAAGAAAAATCTTACCTTTGTGTTTATGTAAGGTATATCTATAGATCAATCATAGTTTCTTAATTAAAACCCAGGACACATGATATGAGGTAAATAAGAGTATTTTTCAAATTTGGAACCTTCTGGAAACATCTTATTTGAAAGTTCAAATAATAACAAGTTGTCAAGGTTTAAATATGAAGTGTCCCCCCAAAGACTCGGATACTGAATCCCTAATGTGGCAAAGTTCAGAGGTTTAGTCTAGAGAGGTGATTGGATCTTGAGGGTGCTAACCTCACTGATGAGCTCACAGCTGAATGGGCAGCAAGAAAGTAGGGCACAGCTAGAGGAGGTATGCCACCGGGGTTGTGCCTCTGAAGGGCATATCTTATCCCTCCCTTCGTTTGCTGACTCTTTGTTCCTTTCTCTGCCTCCTGTCATGATCTGAGCTGCTTTTTCCCTCCACACGATGCTCACCATGATGTTCTGCCTCATTATAGGCAATGGAATCCAATGACCATTGATGGAAACCCCTGAAGATGTGAGCCAATGATTTTTCTCAGTAATTCTGTCATAGTGATGAAAAACTAACATGTGTTATTACTAATTTGTTTTACTTTCAAGATTAAAATTATATGCAATTAGAGTTGTCCTAAAAAACTACCAATATTCTTTAAAAACTTCTTCAACCAGAGTCTAGAAATCCTCATTAGCTGTGCTAGTAAGAGTTACTTATTAGCTGTGCTGAGAGAGACAGACAGTATCCTTCTACAATACTTAACAAATCTAAGTATTTTGTTGATATTTAACACTATTTGTCACATTCATTTATTTGCCAAAAGATATGAAGCTAGACTCTTTGTGAGAACAAGAAGTCTGAAAATATAGCATATCTTCATCCTCACGACTTTTAACTGTAAAATGATAAAGCTGGTGCCCAGACTGTAGGTGTGCATGCCAGGGAATGCTCCTTCCTGTCCCACTCTTGGGTAGTAGACTGACTGTATGATCAGCAAAGAAACAGAAGCTGAGTCTATCTTGACAGATATATTCCTTTGGAATTTTCCCACCAAATTAAATTAAGAAATTGATGAACAAACAATTTGGCTCATTCAGGTAGAAAATACAGGATATATTTCAGGAGGAAAATATTATAGACTGCTCTCACAAATAAATCGCTAATATGAAGTTATAACACTATAAACAGTGAGGATGACAGAAAAAAACAGAAATAACAAAAAAATCTAAAACTGAGAATAAAAGAATTCAAATATTTAACCTTTCTGACATTAAAGGCAACAAATGCATGTACAGAATGCAAGATTAGAAGTGCTGAATACTTTTACATGAATTACTATAAAATGATTTCAAAATAAATATTAAAAATTATCACAAATTTAGTATGAGCATTAAAATTTACACTCAGAATTTTAAATTGGAATAGAAACAATTTGTTGCTAAATACAGGAGTGCTAAAATTTAGAAACAATTTTGTTTCTTTGAAAGAAACAAAAGTAAATACAGTATGCAAAAGAGAAACAACTCATTATAGTCCTAGAAAAAATTCAATTTTTTTCTGCTTTGATTCTATAAAAATCATATTTTATAATGAATATATATCAATAAAACTGTATTAAGAACAAATCTTCAACTACAAACTTTTATTAAAAGGCCTAATACACTGGTGATTTGTCTTAGCTATACTGGCTATAACTTTTCTTACTAATTTTCAGACAAAACTGTATACCCTAGAGATTTCAGAGAACTAAGCATGTTAAATTTTATGTACTATTATGCAATATTTAATGCATAAATGCCTAGCTAATATTTTGAAAGATTTATATAAATTATATTTCATTGTATTTTATTGTAATTTCTTTTATTGTATTTTATTATAATTTCTTATTGGAATTTTTGTTGTATTTTAGACTATTTTAATTGTATAAATCAAACCTACCTGATAAAGAAGGTCTTTTTGAGGCAAAGGTGGGGATCGTTCTTCATATACAGGAGGTGGTTTATGTGTGGGAGGAAGGTCGATCCTGTGTTAAAAAGATTGTGTTTAACCATATTTAGCCAAAAAAAAAAAGGAGGTAATGTTTTTCTTTCATATTACAAAAAATAAATACCAATGTAGCCTTTTTGCTTCTTATTTTCCTTTAATTTACCAAACATAGAAAATAACAGTAAGTATTAGTTCCAATGTTTAGGACTAATCTAATTGATCCATATTTAGTTCAAGCACCAATTTACATAGAAGTTTTGAAAATCTTAAGATGCAGTCATTTTCCTTAAGACACAGTCTCCTATGTCACTTTTCTGCCACTTTGGAGGAAAGAATAATGACACATACATATGACCATCTTTAAAATGTTTGTACGAATAGCTACATGTTTTTAAACAGTATTTTAAAGCAATATTTAAGTAAACTGGTCTTATACTGCATACATGCAGTATTTTATATTGTTTTTTTAGTCATAATTCCAAGACCCATTTTCAAAAGCCCTCCTCACTCTTACGCTATGAATCATACAAATTAAGACTTTCAATCTATAGGCTAGTATAAATTGTCCCACCTGAAATAGAGATCATTATATCCTAAGAGGATGCATTTATTTTTGCCAAAATGACCTATGTATAAAAAGCTCCAATATTTGAATACATTTTAAACACTGGTTAGTTACAACAAAAATAGTTTAATTGTATAGGTCA
Organism: Hystrix cristata; assembly: GCA_004026905.1. Classification (NCBI taxonomy): domain Eukaryota; kingdom Metazoa; phylum Chordata; class Mammalia; order Rodentia; family Hystricidae; genus Hystrix; species Hystrix cristata. The sequence goes on from PVJO010000202.1 coordinate 192,938, forward strand.
CTGAATTGTACAAAATAATTTTTATATACAGTCTCATACTTTTGAACAGTATGTCTATTTTCATTCCTTGTAATTAGTAAATAAAATTTTATCTATATTACAGAATAAAGGAAATAAAAGCTATAGATACTGAAGTAATAAATTCACTGTGGTCTAATAATTTTTCAAATGGCATTAATATCTTGAATGAACAAAATTCAAAAGATAAATATTAGTCTATTTATTAGTCTACTAATAGCCTGAAATGATCTGGGAACTAAGATTAGTTCTCAAACTAATTAACCACATACCAATCACTCTCAAAATATTAAAGAACTTCAGTCCCACAGGTATCAGACTGAATCAACATCTTACTACACTTTATATAATTATAATTTTTGGATATGTGATTTTTTTCAGCTAATGAAAATCACAGCAAACATATAGCTCCAAAGTGTCAACATTAATTTAGGTGAGAAATCGAGGCTCATCAAAGTGGCATGACTCACTCCTGGTTATTGCACTGATTGGATCATGATGGAACTCAAACTTGCTCCCTGTGTCTCCAGAAAGACCAGCACTAAGAACAGTCAGATTGGAGAAGCACAGACATACACAAAGCGTTCTTTAAAAAGGAATATATGCCTGAATAGCAGACTTTTATCTTTTTAAAGATAAAAAGGCAGACTTTTATATTTCCTATGTTTTCTTTTTCGTTGATACATATTTGCAATATATAATAATTACATTCATTTTGGAAATTGATTATATACACTCAAATATGCATATATATCTACATATATCTTGATCATTTTTTACCACCTTTCCCTTTTTCCCAGGCTCCCTTCTCAAAGTCAAAAATGTCTACCTCCTGTTTCCTACCATCTCTTCTTTATTCTTTATTTATATTTTGAATTTCTCAAATAAGAGAACCTATGTAATATTTAACTTTCTGTGATTTCTTTCACTTAACATTATGGTCTCAAGATTCACCAGCTTTCCTACAAATGACTCATTTTTCCTTCTTTATGGCTGAGCAACACCCCATTGTGTTATATACCACATTTTGTTTGTCCATTCATCTGCTAATGAGCATCTCTGTTGTTTGCATAATTAAACTATTGTGAATTGTGGTACTATAAATAAGATAGGGTATGTATCAATATAATATGATGGCTTAATCTCTTTTGGGAAGATACCCAGAAGGGAAATAGCTGGTCAAATAGAATTCTTACTTTTAGTTTTTTGAGAAATCTTTACACTGATTTCCATAGTGGTTGATTTAAAAGAAAACACTAATAAACTACTGCACAAGAAATACTATTTGTATATAACTTTATAAGAAAACATCATGTTATCCTATTCCCATCAAAACCATGTGAGGTAATAAGAAGTGTTGCCAATTCCACACTAAGGGAAAAAAGCTGTTGATGGAATTAAGAGACTTGAGACAGTGTAATTTCCATTTCATAAATTTATCTCAATGATTAGGGCAAAACATTGGCTTATTTTTAAATAAGAAGATGTTAGTTTTGTAATTTACTAAAACCCAAACCAAGAATTTTTCTTAAGAAGCTTTATAAGTTGATATATTTAACTCTTTATGCTTGAATGCTCTATAAAGATAGGCATAAACAATCTGAAGATGTAATTTAAAGTACTAAGATTTTTATGTCTTGCACATAGTTCTTCATCAAAGGCTTGCATTTATACTCAGAGGACAGGGCAATATAAATGTCATTATGGTACAACTTGGAAAGATATTTAACACTGTGGTGGAAAAGTTGTCTATTTCCAACAGTCTCTTGATGTTGTTCTTTTATTAAGGTGTAGTTTAAGATGTTTTGATGAAATATTGGTCATCTGACAAAGGTCTAACATTATCCTTACTTCCAACCCTTGGATACTTTATAAATAGAAACAGCCATAAAGGCAGCTATAAAGACAGATGCACGATGCATACTCATAGTTAGACACAGGCAAAAAAGTTACCTACACTTTGTCAAGGTAGGATGGTCTCTTTTTCCGAGGAGTCAGTAGCGTAATCACAAAGACAGCAATGATGAAAAGGGCCAGGACAGCTCCAATTACAGCTCCCGCTACAGCTATGGAGGGCGTCTGCTTAAGTGGAGTATCTATAAAATAACAAAATTAGGCCATTCAAACAATTTAAAAGAGTTCTCAAAATTGCATACCTTAATTTCTACAGTGTCTAAGGACCATTTGAAGTATTTTATCCAACAGAAATCTTAGAGGACCCAAAATTTGATTCGTTAGTTTTAGTTACATTATGCTAACACACTTCCTTATTCCTTGTTAAGTACCTCAGCTTCACTTTTTTTTTCAAATTATGAAAAGACTATCCTCAATCAGATATCAACAAGATAATTTATTCCCTATGAGGTCAAGAAATGTATGGAGGAGAAGACAGATTTAAAAGATAAAAATAATCTTAAATTCTTAAACTAAAAATCAATATTCTTTAAAGAGTTTAGCAACAATACAGACATTTATCATTTTTATTCTATTAAAATGAAAAGGCAACTATTAAAGAAACAAAAACCTTCAAGGGCAAAAAAAAAAAAAAAAAAGAAAAAACAACCAACAACCAAAAAACATACCAAATAAATATAGTGTAAAAGAGACACTGAATGCTACAAAAATTAACAAATATTTTAGAATCATTTTAAAACAGGACTAAACATAGTAACATAGCACATTTTTTTCCCAACTGGCTACAGACATACTGTATCACATCTAAATATAAATTTGTCTTTCCTAGAATACATCACAAATTCTGTGAGGATTTAATAAATATACTTAGCAATTAGAATGTCACACAACTATGAACAATTCAGTCCCTTTATTTCAGGAATTCTCAAATAAGGGAATCTGTTAAAATTACAACTATATGCTTTCAATAGAGTATCAAAGGTTATGACAAAACCATCAATCTTTATGTATATTAATAATTCCAAGCATATTAAATCTACTAAATTTTATGAGATGATTCAAAAATCACAAATGATCTTGTTTTACCCTTGTAAGCAATGAGAAATATTGAAGGTAACACTTTATAAATGAAGATACTGTGGCCCTAAAGTTATATGATCTGCACAAGATCATGTAACCAATGAGCAGCAGAGAATGAAGAGTGAAAAAAAGCAGGGCTGGGGTAGAGAAGTTTCGCCCTTATGCCTTTGTTGTGAGAATGTTTTTGGCTATATTTGATATGGGTTTGTATTTTAGGTCCTCTGTTTGGTAAAAAAAAAAAAGAGCTTAGTTATCACTTAATATGATTTATTCGCAAAATATTATTAAATAACTGCAGATAATGTTAGGATCCAAGCACAACAAACTTAAATGGAATTAAAGAACTACCAAGTCTGAAACGTTTACCCTACTTACCAGTTACAGTATATTCACATAAGCACATATTTAGAAATATTTTCTAGCATTATTTTAATTAAAAAAGTGGGTATCACAGGATTTTTAATATCTAAGAAGAATGTTTTACTTTCTCATCATAAACATTTCTTTAGAAAATAAACAATGTTAATAATGTTAATTTAAAAAAAAAAAAACCCTAACAATCCTGAGTCTTTACCCTCATTCTAGACTGAAAATCTTATGCCAGTAAGTGCAAGTCGCCCATTTCAATAACCTTTCAAGTAATGAACAGAATCTAACAATTGTGAAAATTACATACAATTATCCTGAAACAATATAATCTTTACTTGCTGATACAGTTCAGGCTGTCTACAACTGCTCATTAATACTGTTCGAGTATTTCCATTTAAGTATGTGCTAGATGAGAAAAGATCTGAAACCTAGTGGAGTCAAACTTACTCAGCACTTACAAATATGAAAAAATAGATTTGGGATGATATATGAATACTATATTTTACATTATCATTTTCCCCACCATGTAAAATTACAGCTTTGATCAGCAGACATATAAATAGATTGTTCAGTTTTTAATAAGAGACCACTTGAAATTTAAAGTATGTGATTTGACTAACATCATTCACCTAGTCAGTGGCAGATACAAAAACCCCAACTGTCATATTGGCTACTTATTCCACACTTGTTATTCTAAGTGTCTCCCTTTAATGAAATTCTTTCTTCTGGTATAGCATAAAGCAGCCCTATCATTTTTGTCCAAATATACAGAATTTTGACCCGTGACAATGATCAAGTTAATACAATAACATCTGCAAAACTAGCTTTAAGAATCTCAGATTACTCTTTGAATATAATGCTCCCAGATTAAAGGTGTAAATCTACCAATCATTATAAATTCTTCAACAAACTTCACTTTTCTTCCAAGATTAGTGATAATCTGAATTTGCTAGTTCTTTGAGGCAATAAAGCATACTCATATAGATTTTTAATGTCCTAAATTCTAACTGTAAGCAGATACTATTTTGAATATCCTAAAGTAATTCTCAAGTCTAAATGCATACTACTTTAAACATTTTATTTAGAATCTGGTTAATCAATTTCGTATCATTAGTTTTACAATATTTACTGGTAGGATTTCACTGTTGCATACCTTCTAGTTTTAGGATGCAAAGTTGACTGCATGTATACATTTCTTTCTACTTTAACTTGGACATCTATTTCACCTGGTTCCATTAACTTGTTAGTAGTATTTATCATCTTTTTTGATACCTCTTCTTATATCAGAAAAGGCTGTTAAGTGCTGAAATGAGCAACTAGGGGAAAAAAATGAAGTTTGACTTTATTTACCAAGTAAGTTACTCCATATAGGTAAAGTGATGTTAAATACATATATGGGGTACGTTTCATATTTCCTTTCCTGATTGTTATTAACTGAGAAAAGAAAAAGATGTAACTTATTTAAGGATATAAATTTTTAAAAGACATTAACAGTTGATGAATACCGTATGAAATACAAAGATTAAATCTTTTGAACTGAAGCCAAAGTAATGTATTTTCACTGATGTATATTGATGAAAATTAATAATTCAATCCCAACATTTCTTTTCCCATATAAACTTGTAACTACATAGACTACATAGTCCAATTGAATCACAACAGGAAAAAAGTAAATGTGCAAATGTATAAAAACTTGACATTTTAAAATGCTACTTACTGAATGACTGATATGAAGAAGTGATATTACCATCACTTAGATGTTCTACCAAATCTAATAATATTTATAAGTTGTAGAAAACAAAAAGACAAGTGTTATAATATTTTCCATGAAAAGATGGGTGTATACATCTCCAAAAAGAACAGCTTCCTATTATGGCACCTAAAATAGATAGTTCATGGGATACTCACCTTCAAAAAAAGAAAACTAGTATTCCCCAATACAACAAAAGTATACTCAATACTATGCATATGTCTTCTAAGAAAAATGTTTAAAAGCCATTACAAATGATATAAAAATTGTCTGAAATTTAGTTTTTGAGGATGTCCATATAGTATAACTGATATTAAACTGAATTAAAGTTTTATCTTTATTATCATTATACAAATAAAAAAGTGAAAGCCAATCAAACAGACGTCAATTTACTCCAGAAAAAAAAAAAAACACCTATCGTTGAGAAGTCAAATAATACATGCTGGTGAGGCTGCGGGAGAAAAGGCAAACTTCTACATTGGTGGTGAGAATATAAACTAGAATAACTACAGTGGAAATCAGTATAGTGATTCCTCGAAAAATTAAAACTAAAAATTGCATTCGACTCAGCTATTGCCCTTCTCACCTCCTAGGTATCCTCCTCACAGAGTTAAGGACATACTACAGTGATACATCCATACCCATGTTTACAGCAAGACAACTTGTGATAGCTAAATCTTCGAAGTGTTCTACGTGTCTATCAATAGATGAATGAAGAAAATGTATTTATATAAAGTACTATGCTGTCAAACAGAAGGATAAATTCAATTCATTTGTAGGAGAGTAGATGGATTCTAAATCAGCTACACAAATTTAAATATCTCATGGCTTCTCTTCTATGACAAATCCAAAGTATAAACAAAGAGAAAAATAAAAGATAGATAAAAAGAAACAGGGAGACAGCTCTTCTGCAAATGGGAAGGGGATTAAGAGGAGGATAGAGAGGGGGAAGGAAATGCAAAGCATTAAGATGTGTTATGTACATGTACCAACTCCTGACAGTGAATATAATAATTATACACTGCAAACATGAACTAATAAAAAAAAGTTTAAAGCCTATGTGCTCAGTCTACTTGTGAAACTGAGACATGACAATAATCTTGGTGAAAGGCTCTAAGGATGACATCACATGATACAAAGGTTAATGTGATGGACTACCACCTTATCTTCCCACACTACCTATCACTGTATTTGAGAGAGAGAGAGAGAGAGAGAGAGAGAGAGAGAGTGTGTGTGTGTACAGTTCTGGGGATCCAACCCAGGACCTCACACACGCTAGGCAAGCACTTTACCACTGACCTAATCTTCAAGACTTCCATTCTTAATTTTTCAATTAGCCCCTTTAATTTTATTAATATGACACCTAAATCTTTGTAATCATGCAAATGTGTATCTCTCAATAATGTTTAACAGAAGTGTTCCATTTGGGTTAGCTCTGTATCCTCAGCCTCTCAGTTGACAAATTACTAAGCACCTTCTATGTGCCAGGCCTTATGCTAAATGCAGGAAAAGCAAGGCTGAATCTTTAACCCCGGTCCTCACGAAAGAGAGAAACTTTAAGTATTTATGATGCAATCAAGTACAGAAATACTTGTCTAATAAACTACTTAATAAAACAAATGTGTTCTAGTATATGATACATAAATTACAGTACTAGCTCCACTTGGTGCCTGTGTCAAGCGTTCACCTGCCCCACTGGGCATATGCTGTATTGTATGTGGAGAATGGACTGAGATACTTCTAGAACAAAATCAAGTTACATCTTCACTTGATTTTGTCTCAGCAAAATTAACACCTTGTAACACAGCTGAAAGAACTAATATCTAAATTTATCCAACAATCACAAATGCAAAAGAGGAAACGCATGGGTGAGCATGCAGGCAAACACCTGACCTGTGAACTTGTGGCAGCATCAGTGCCAATGTACCAGTAAACATTCACACTCATAAACATTTACTCCCAGTACTTGCCAAGCCTGCAGAGAACTGGTATAAAGGAGATGATACTAATAATGCAGGTGCAAACAGCAAAAAATTAGGCAAACATCTTATTCCTAATACACATACTTTATCAGTCACATTATGAAATAAAACCATGTCAATCTAATTAGATGTGACTAATCAAACGAGGCTTTCAAGCACATCAGGAGATCAACTAAAATACAGATTTGATTTACGTTCAGTCATTAACAGTAAACCTCACACTATGTCAACACTGGAATAAAAGTAGCTAAGGTTAGAGTGAGCTTACTGTGACTAGCAAAACACTGGAAAAATCAAACATTTTGTGCACAAAGACAAACTTTAAAAATAGTGGTTGGGATGAAAACTGTTAAAGTTCTAAACAGTGTACTTCTTCCACTAGAATCGAGATGCACTTCTGAGGTACAATTTTAGTTATTACATTTAACCAAGAATCAAGATAAACTGAACGTGGAATAGGAGTTCTGAGCCAAGATTAAAAAAAAAAAATGAAGCATGTTCAATCATGTAGTTTTCCAAAATATGTTTTAGTTAAAAAGGGTAACTGAAACTGAAGTCAAGTCACAGATATGACTGAAATACAAAGCAATCTTTAGTCAACAAAGATTCTACTGGTATAAAATACAGGTGAAAAGTAGAAAATGTGAAGTTGTGGTAGATACAAATTGACACAAAAAATGAGCAACAGTCATTAATTGTAAGGAACAGTTTCATAAATCTATTATTTTAGCTGGATTTTCAATATGGATTGGCCTCCTAATTTGGAAAAGAAAAAAATTTAGGTAAAGGAAGTAGCACAGACAAAATTATACATCAAAGCTCATGGTATGGTAAAGAGTTACTGGGTCTAGACACTGAGTTAGTGTTCCCTGTTAATGTATCTAGGCATTGAGTATCAAATGGCTGGTAATATCAAAGCAGCAAACCAGGCAGTAAGTGCCTTCTAACAGAAAAATGTATGTCACTTACTAAGTAATTTTTAAAAAGTGAATGTGAATGAAACCAAAGCTGAAGGTCTTACTACCCATTTACAGAAAATACAAACAGATATACTTGGGGTGAAACTGGAACAATTCAAACCAGGACACTAGTAAAAAATGAAGCAGTCTCTTCAACAAATAAATGCCATGAGAAAAATGAGGGAAGATGAGGGATGCACAAAGCATTTTTAGCAATCACATTATATGGATTATATTTGGATCCTGATTAAAACTACAAAATATATAAATAGAAACTTGAACACTCACTACTTGAATAAAGAATTAATCATCTTTGGTGTAACAATTAAGAAATGGTCCTTACTTTTAGAATTACATATTGATTCACAAACGAAGTGATAGAGGGATCACATGCAAAGGGCCTAAAACTAAACATGAATGACTATGAATTGATAATAATTGATGTAAGTACATGTAGGTTCATTACTATTTTTATCAAATTTTCCATAATAAAAAAATCTTTTTTAAAAAGGGAGGCTGAAACTTGTACATCTAGTTACCCCTGATTTTTAAGTGAAACCATCCCCTGAAAACTAGGTTTTCCCTGAGTTACTCCTGATGACTGACATGGTAGAATTAGGTATTTCTATATAGGAATATTATGCATGTAAGGAAATGAGGCTGTGAATTGTTTTCAAATTTTGAGGATTATTTGTATTTTAAAGGTATTGCCCTAAAGCCCACTTTCAGTCTCTTCATTCAGGTGCTCAGCAGTGCTATAAGAGGCAAATGAAATATGACTTATCCAAAACAAAATGAACATGAATAACTATAATCAAGGTTCAGGTAAAGAGAAGAGCCCCTAAGGCTTATATATATGCAAATGTTTTTATAAAACTGGTTTTTAGTCCTGATGGAAACCTACCATTACTCAAGGAGCTATGTACTTAAAAAAAAAAAAGTAGCTGACTGGAGTATGACAAAAGAAAACAAATATATAAGCACAAGATTTTTTTTTTAAAACAAAGAGTTGGTAATCTGTGAACACTATTCTAAAGATGGTTTTGTGAATGTTGTTTATTCATATATAAAGAACAGAACAAAACTGCAGTCAAATTCTATGTTTTTCGAAAAAAAATTCTATGTTTTTCAAAGTGGCTCTTGTTCTAAAAGTTTAGAAAAACTATATATATCATATTTTAAAATGTTAGAAATAGTAAACAGGGAGAAGGAGATTATAAACAGCAAAAAACGATGGAGTTTTCTATCTAAACACCTCAGAAGCAATAAACAAGCACTAAATGGCAACATAAAAATTTTACAAAATATTAATTTCAAACTCAAAATCCATATAGTAGCCTATCTAAATCTACACAGGATTGGTTCTGAGCAAGATCCCTGAGGATCTGAGAATGTTCAAATCCCTTGTTTAGTATCTGCATTTAAACTCTGTACATCTTCTTGTATACTTCCTATATTGCTTATAATACCTACTAAAATGTAAGTGCTATGAAAATAATTGTTATATTGTATTGTTTAGGGAACGATGGCAAAAAAATTATACATGTTGAGTACTGTTATACAAAATTTTCAAGCATTTTTGAATGCTATTCATGAAATATATTTATATATATATTAGGAATTAAATAGTTACTTAAAATTAAATTTTATATTAGTTGTCAACCTATATGCTCCTTCAAACTTTAAGTATATTCTAATCTGTTACTAGTCTTGTTTAGAAAGAGAAATAAAGCAGGTTCTAATTCTCACAAATCATGAATTGCATTTGGGTCAAAAATTAAAACAAAAGTACACTACACACATGCACATGCACACAAACACACATCGACTAGCAAATATAATGAGGATAAAAAATATCTTCTTTACACAGAGTTATAGTTTGACTATAAAAATATATCTCTGAAGAGTTTTTTAAAAACTTCTATGTAATAGTTTGTTGCATGGCTATTAGGGCTAACACCTAATATATAAGAAAAAATTATCACTGGTAAAAACTAAAATTAAACCCAAACTCTGTATGTCCAAAAATTTGAGACAGAATATTTTAAGGGATACTGTATTTCTAACTCACAAATAAAAAAGGAAAAAATGAGATTTGTACTCTATACCCCTATCATAATTAAAAATTCGATATGAGGACCATTTCTTAGTTTCTTGTATTTTATACTGGTAGTCATATTAACAAATTCTTACTTATTTATACACTTTGTCAGATATTTTTGCATATCTGAAAGGACTACATGTTTCTCAATTTTTTCACTTAAACACAGTAATACTTCAGTCCCTTAATGTGACATATGCAGCCATGGTTACCTTATAAAGCTTTTCTGTATGTGGTGATCAGAAACAATATTTATTATTGAAAACCTTAATGATTTAACATTAGATTGATCAAAAAAGGACTATTTTTCAACTATGAAGTAGAGTCAAACACCATGTTTAAAGTTAATCCTAACTTACTGACATTTCGATGTATTTTAATAAAAATGGCAGGAAAAAGGTAATAGTTGCATTCAACTTCTTGTTACTGAAATATTTTAACCAGCTGGAACAAAACCCCAAAGTGAATATACAGTTCAAAACATATGAAAGAAATAAATGTAAACATGGCCCAAAAATAAGTAAAAGTGTTCTTTGAACTTTTCCAAGATACTAGGATTCTTCACATATGCCTAACAATTAGCTGAGTATATCACTGGTATTCAAAAATTAATTTATCAAAAATGTTTATTTAATATGACTATTCACGTTTACAAACAATTCTCTATGTACAGTATACATACATAAAGCTCTGATAAACAACAGTGCAATGCTTCCAAAAGTCTTAAGCACCAGTATAGATTCCTAAAACTTGGAAACCTTTCAGGATGCCAGATTATTTAGATTAAGGACACAGAATATATTAAATACTCAGTTGTAGGTTTCCATGTCACCTTCTCCCACAAAAACAAAACAAAAAACTAACTGTATAATGGCCGCAATGTAAAAGAAAGTTCATAATCAATAAGTAGATACTAATATTTTTGAACTACAATTCTGGAAATACATTGCTAATTTATTTCAGTTTATACTCAAGCTGACATTTGTATGGAATCCTAAAGGTTACTATTCTGCTCAGATTGACATAACACTTCAAACCATTTCTAAAGGTAAAATTTTGATTAAAGAAAGACAAATTTACATCTTTCATGGAAAGAAATTTTAGACTTATCTTTCTTGTGGCTGCTATCACTGCTGATATTTAAACAAAAAATAAAGGTATTTTGATCACAGTGTATTATCAAGAAAGTTTTCTTCCAATGACTTGGACTAAAGAGTCAGTATTCTACATAAGTGGTTAAGTATGTAAGAACCCAGACATTTTTTCACAAGCTATCAGTGAACTTAACTTTTATTCTTCAAACTAATATTACAATCTTATACCGAATGTTAGGGAAACATTTCTAATTTACACAAAATACTGCTAGTTAAGGAAAACTAGTTTATAGTTATCTAGAATAAAGCTTTCACATTACTTGAAATCTTTTATGAACATGTTAGAATTTTGCCTTCTATAATTTTTTTTTAGATTTTATGAGGATTGGGAGGGGAGGTTGGGAAAGTTAAAAAAGTACCCTACTTTGTCTTTTATTTTAAAAAAATAATTTTTTTGTGATTCTCCAAATAACTTTTACTTCACTGCCCTGGGAAAACACTTACTCTACAGTCCCGTTTTTAAAATCAATCATTAATAGAAAAACATTCTTTGGGCCTCACATCAGTTGTCGTCATTATAATTTTACAGAATTCCACTGTAGAAGCAAGCAATTAAACTACCTCGCAAAGAAGATTCACATTTGAAGATTTAGATAACATTCTTTCTAAAAAGTTATATGATTCTGGAAAGATTATACTTAATGAGTTATGTAAAAAAAAACAACCTCATGATATATTTCCAGTTTTAATTGGAAAAACAAAAATTTTGAAACATGTACATACATTTAGGAGGAAATGAAGGAAAAAGGGGATGACTGCCAATATCCATCAGTAAGTATTTCTGGTTCTATAATTCAGATTTTTCTAGTTAAATCCCAAGTTTCCAAGTTTATTTTAAATTTCTTTTCTGTACATTTACCCGTTTGAACAAGATCAACATTAAATAACTAAAAAAAAAAAAAAAAGTCTAGAAAATCCTTTATATTTACTCCTAGCAGAAACATCCTCATCTCTAAAACTGATATGCCAATATAATGAAAGGCTCTCTCCGCACTGCATTTAATCATTTAGCACATTTGTATATTGAGGACAAATGATGCATTAAAATAAGGCTGCTGCTTAATGTACCAAAATCCTTGTTAACAAGAAATTTAAGAATTGTCATCCAGAGATGAAAAAATAATAATTTCATGTTTAGAAGGTATATATTTTGTTACATTTATGTATTTTGGACAAAAATATTGACCAGATAATTATGCTCTTTCACACATCATGTTCACTGAGTTTACTACCACAGTTTTAGTGCAACAAAATATCTCTGAAAAGCCACTCTACAGTAATTATGGCAAGGCTCATTAAAATGCAGAGGTAAAGATTCCACTTTTATAGAAACTTAGAAAATAATGCTTGAAAAAAGCAAAGATGTTTCATCAGGCTGAATATTTTTGCTATACTAAAAATATATATAAACATTTCTTTTTTTAGTTTTATAGTCAATTTTGATGTAGTGTCATTTAGTGGTGATAAATTTTGAGAGGTATATGCTTTAATAAACATCATACTTAAGATTACAGTATCAGATAAACATTTAATACACAATGCCAAGGTAGTTTCCTTTTTTTTTAATTTTTGTACCAAAAAAGTCATACATTTAATGCTGACATTTCTCCTTACCTGTGTGCGTAAGACCAATAAAGTACTCTGCATTAAAATTTAAATCTTGAGACAGTAGTACAGCATAGAAAAAAACTGTAAAGCAGCTCAGATACATTGAACCCAGATTTTACATTTTCATTAATCAGATTGGGATATAAAAAGCTCGAAAATCAACTTGAAAAAGCTTATTCTTCCTCAAGAAAAAGTATGAACAATCTGAAAATGATCAACTAGTATGAATGAAACATTGTACATAGTTAAGTCACATTTAGTGGTTGCTAAACATACCACTCCCTCCTGGAAATTACGGAACCATCTACATGTGAAACTAAGTCATCTTCATTTTCATCATAATGTTCATCACTGACAAACTTCATTCCCATTTTCAGATCTTCATAATAATCCATTGGTCTTTCAAACCTACTGAGATTTTCTACATTGTTCCATTGAGCTTTTTCAGGCTCTTCTAAATAGTCTTTTCGTATTAGATTGTTCACTGGGTTTTTGTTTTCCTTTTTTACACTGTCTGGGTAAGAATCAAGCTCATCTTGTTGAAGAACATCTATTTGTGATTCTTTTTGCATATCTGATGGTGGAATGTAGTTCTTGGCAAAGTAGTCTCCACGAAACGTCCGTCTTCTCCTATAGCAGAATACTCCAGCCAAAACACTTACAAGTACTATGAAGAGAGCCCCACCCACTACACTAGCAATGATCGTGCCAATTGTATCATCTTTAATTGTTGCCAAAGTTGACAATGGGAATGGCAATTTTTTAGGTTCTGTTGCTAGATCCTCGATGTCAGCAGTTGAGGGATGCCACTGAATTGTAGGCTGAAGGGTGGTAGTAGTAGGAGGATCTAATGGAAACAGTAAAGATAGACAAGACACAGAAAGGCAAAGAATGTCAATGCAAGCTGATTCAGCAGCAACTTGAAAAGACAGCACAGTTAATGAATATATATTCACATTACCAATAGTTTTTCATTCTTAATGTACTAAGATTAGAAGGTAGTGGCAGCATTATATATTACAGAAAAATAACAAAACTGACACTTAGTCAGTTACCAATGAAATGGAAGTAGTAAGATTTATGGTACAAATCCTATATTATTTAATTCCAAGTTTAAGTCGATATTGTACTCTAGGAAATAAGTTATTTTTTAATTTAGAGTATTACTTAAATGTTCTACACACAGCTGGCTTAAGAAGTACAGTACAAAAAGTTAAACAAGTCAAATAATTCAAATATGAATTTTCTTAGCCAGTAGCACAAGGAAATAAAAATCAAAGAATAAAAAATTAAATTTTCTTAATATTCACCTTTGCCTGACATGTAAGATCTGAACTTATTTTTAAAAGAATGAAAAACTATAGAATCTTGTTAAGTGGGCACAGTATAAGCTGTTGGCTTAATAATTCTCTCAAAAATATTTTCCTTAAATAAAGAGCTCCCTAAAATTTTTAATAAAAGAAATATGCAGTAAAAACCATTATTTAGTAATTTAAAAAATAAAAAGTATGTTTAAATTACGTTGGCCAAATGGACTATTATCAAGTAAGACTAACAAAGACAAAGTAAAAATGTTATGGTCTATAAAATGGTAAAAATCATTACATCTAACACCTCATGGGTGATATATCTGAACATTTAGAAAATCAAGGAATTTCAACTGTATCTGAAAAATGTAATGTCATTGCTATAGGATGGAATCTCAAAAAAATTGTAGCTAATATTTTAGAGAGAACATTCTAATAATACTTAAATATTAGATGCAAATGATCCCGTATGTCGACATTAGATTACAGCAGTCATTATTAAAAAGCAACTAAACATAAGTAGTAAAATTAAAGATTGGTTAATTATCAATTAAGTAATATTCATAGGTCATGTTACATAAAAATACTAGATTTTGAAGAAAAGATGAACTTAAAAATCTTTTTTTCATAGACAAATATAAATGACCCAAACGGCAATTTCCTATAATTAATGTTTAAATGGGTGGTACTGACCAAGCTTTAAAAAAATGATTGTTAGAAAAATACTAAATCTACATGGGATAAGTTATTCTAATATTACAAGCTAAAGAAAAATACTTACTGCAACAGGTTTCATCATGGAATGCCGTATATATAGAATGTGGTAAAAATTTAGCAAGTACAGTACAAAACTTAAGTACAGTATAACGAATTTCCTGTGTTTATAAGCTAATAGGCAATCCTGTTTGAAGTGAATATTAATTATCATAATACATGTGTGAATCAAGGAAGAGCTTTAATTTATAAGAACATATTCATTAGCTGAACAAATTCAATCCGAAGAAAACTGAAACTGAGGGATTATTTCTACAAAAGTAGTAAGGCTTCAAATAATCCAACTTCATAGAATTAGACACTGAATAGATTAAAACTTGTATTATTTGTAAGACAATTCATGTATCTCTGAGAGGGGAGGAAGTGTAGTTGTAAGTACGGTACGTCATCTTTACAATAATTACCAAAACAAAAAAAAAAGTATTATAAGAAGCTGGCATCAGCACATTTAAGTAAAAGTACAAATCACTAGATAAATTAGCATTTACATATATCAAGGCATATAAGATTTTTAACAGTGCTTACACCTGAGTTTTCTCCAGGTGTAAGATACATAACTCAACATTTTTACCATTTATTCTAAGAAAAAAGATACTTTAAAATTTCTACTTGCAAAGTGCTTACTATTACTTTCATTCAGATTTAAGAAAATATAACTTTCAGAAAAAATATAAAAAAATCTTTACAATTTTGGATTTTGTTTGTTGTAATCCTGGAAGTTTCAAAACACCATCATTTTTGGTATTAAAAAAAATAGTTTAACCTTTGTACTACTGTCATTCCACAGAGATTGTTACTAATACTTCACTAGGTTGTATTTTAAGCAATGACCACATTTTTGTCTTTAAATTTAGAACAAAAGTCATGATTCATGTAAGGAGGCAAGAAAATTTTCTAATTATCAATAGCTAATTGTTTATTGTGATTTAAAACTCTTCCCAACATCATTCTTTATTTTTTCAGTCATGCTTTAAACATTCTTTGTTGAATGTATGATAAATGAAAATATAACAGCTATAATAAATTTCAGTATACCTCAAGTTTTCCTCTCCAAATGAAGAACTTACATTTCTTTTTCTAATGACTTCTGTCAAATAGGAAAACAAACAGTCCAGTAATGTCCATGTAGCTATAAGGTATATTTTAACCTAATGAAAGAACTGCTAAGTGTGGGTTGTTAGGTTTGAAACTATGTCTAGACTCTCACATGAATATCATTTACAATTCAACATTTGCATAGGAGGAAGAATTTTAGGCATAAAGGTACTTTTCTGACAGGTAAAAATTTGCTTTTCTATTTTTAAAGAAGAGTGACAAATATCAGGATAAAACATAAAGTAAAAAGCAAACTAGAAAAATGCAATTTCCTACAGTCATTTAATACCGGAAAAATAACCACCATACCATCTGAGAGTGACACTAAAGTACAATCTAATAATCGAAGCTGAATACTACAATCATTAATCAATAGACTCAATCCCAAAATTTTATGTCTACAAATGTGGAAAAATGTTTAATAAAATTAAAAATAATTTTACTCAGAGCTGCTTTTACATGTATTTTTAAAAATCACTTCTAAAATGTTAAAATGTCAGCTGTAAAAATGAGGTAAACTTTTTTTCCTAGAGCAAAAAGGGTATATATAATTTACAATGGGAAAAACGAATGGTTTGATTTTTTTTTCTGTACATGGCCTCTTACTCTCATGAAAACCTACTAGGTTGCATTAAATAGTTATGAAAAAGCAGAATTATATCTAGGACACTCGGGATACTCCAAGAAACTGTAGTGGAATTAACTAAAGCAGAGACAGAAAGGTAAAAATCTATCACTCAAAAGAAACTATCTCATATAGTGCTATATTCTTCTAAAGTATTTAGAAGTAATTGTGATCTTCTTCATATTTACTCAAAATTTTATTTCTCTTCGTTTTATTTGTTTTTGGTGCTAGGGATTATTTCCCTTCTTATAAAGCTTAGTAGATGCTGTGATTTTAAAAATATGAAAAATTACCAGTTTCCTAGTCAAAGAACATAAGTTAGGTAAAAGCAGACTGGATTTTTAATTCTTTCCTGACTGCTCTCTTCTCGAATTTATTCAACAATGCAATGAAAGTATGCCAAACACCTATTCTAAAACACCACCGCAGATGACAGAAACACGGCAATTATGAAAGCAGACAAAATCCGGCTAAGGACCCAAGTTCTAGTGGGGGTAAAAACAGATAAGCATATATCTAAGTAAAACATGTAGTAATGTCACATGGCAAAAAAAGAAATAAAGGCAGAGGACGGAAGATCATAAAAGGGTGAGAAGACAGGATTTTCAATTTAAAATGCAGTCACAAAGGAAAAAAGATCTCACTGCAAAAGGAAGGGAAGAGCCACGATGATACACTGTGGAAGCATACAGTGGAAACAGCATGTGCAGAGACTGAGACAGAGAAACGTACCTGTCGTGTTCACAGAACAGGAAGGCCAGTGTGGCTATGCTGACAAGCAAGGCGTGAGTAGTACAGAACGCGGTCAGGGAGATGTTCTGGGACTAGACCACATATAGAGCCTTGCGTCACCGTCAACACTAGCTACCACTGTAGGGAGAACGGAAGGCCAGGGGAGGTTCTGAGGAGGAGTGACATGATCTGGCATGCCCTTTAAAAGGATCACTCTGATGACAGACTGAAGGCTGACAGATTCAAAGTGGGAGATCAAATGACTATTATGTAGTGAAGTAACACTTGTTGATGGCTTACACTAGCAGAAGTGGTAAAATTCTACATCACGGAAGAGCCAACAGTGACTTGTTGATGGACCGGGTATGGTATGGAAAAGAAATGAAATCAGGGACACTACGGAGGTTGCACCCTGAACAAATGTAGAGACAGAACTACATATAACTGACAGGAGGAAGAATGGCAGAGAAAGAGTTTGGTGTAGGGAGGCAGGAGAAAGATCAGAATCTCAGTTTCAAAAATGTTAAGCTGTAATGTCAGTTCAACGTCTATATATAGTTTAATGGCCATTGATGGGCATTTGGAAGTACTAGGAAGTAGACCCAGAATGTCAAAAGATAAAAATTTCAGATATCCCCAGTGGAATCACTAAACATAAGAGTGCCCAAATTGAGCCTTAAAGGATTACGTGACTAAAACATATTGCACGTATGATTTACAGGTAATGTTCCACACCAAACAGTACAACACAGAAACAAAAAGTAAACATTGTTTATAAAATTACATTTTAAATATTCATTTTCTATGGCTTATCCTCTAAAGGAAGAAAAACATATCTACTAACTACTATTTAATCTCCCTCAGATTTCCACCAAAGCACTGCTACCAGGAGAAAGAACTAACGTATACAGCTCTATGCTTCTTGCCAGTATCACATAAAAGAAATCTGAGTATCCATCAGTAGTGCAGAAAGAAAACACAAGTTGCTTAATTTTGAGGATAGACAGTAAGTAAACAAACAAGCATATGACTAAAATGATGGTGAGCACGACATGAATATCATACAGGGGGGCCATTCTTAGACTGAATGATCACACAAACACCAAGAAAGCTAGCAGAAAGTTTTTCTCACATGCTTAATTTATATCACTTTAGATCTGAGGAGATAAAAACCTTAACTACTCATTACATTTAACATACAAACCTGTATTTCTCAAGGTTCTCTTCCTTTTTCTCTTAATTTTCTTCTTGTTAGACAAAAGTTCTGCCATTCAATATTCTCAGTTAGCAGATACTCAAAATACTTTAAGTATTTTTTCCTAAATGAGCACTCTGTGGACAATTTATAGTCACACCAAAAAATGTATTTTAACTCCAAGTACCTTTTGTGAATGCTCCAATTTATATTCAGCCAATTAACAAAACATCCAAGTGAAACAAATAATGTTAAAAATCTGAGTTCTTAGTGGCTTAAGAACTGGCTGGCAGTAAGAAATATATTAAAGTTTATTTCATTACAAAATGTTTAGTAGCATTTCTATTTCATTTCTCAGTAACCCAACATGGGAGAGCCCCATGAGTGGCAAGGAGTGTTAAACAAGGCAGGTTACCAAAGCTAACACCCCATTTTTAAAAATCAAGACAACTGTAGGCAGAGTAGCCACCAAAGGTATAAAGAGAATTTAGAAAGATATATATCTATAAAAGAAATGTAATACTATTTAACCGAAAATGATATAAAAAAGAATTTAAATGTATATAAAATTGTTGCATAAACAGTTTGACACTTCTTTGTAAAGGAATAATGACACCTTACATATGTATTTCATACAGGGTTACTTTAGCATACCTCTTAGATTATTTGAAAAATGTCACACTGAGTCAAGCTATTGCTTTACAAGTATAAATTACTGCTTAGGATCATATTATCATGTATAATCGTTATTATAGAACTATTTTAAATAACTTATTTTGCAAGTAGATAGTAACTTACCAGAAATGTAGATGACTTTTTGATCACTTCTTTGACCAAGCGAATTTGTCACTTTACAGACATAAACCCCAGAATAATTGAAAGTCAGTGGGTGGACAAAATGAAGAGTATTGTCTGAAGCCAGTAAACCATCAGGCCACTGTCCATCCAACCTAGATTTCAAAAAGCATGAGATTATTTTAAGTACCTTCAAACTATGTTTACTGACAGCATCTTAAGACATTACACCTTTGAGATGTTAGTAAAATTACCACTATCTTTTAGATACAATTAGCCACAAAATGACAGCATACCAGTAATACATTTTCACTTTAATAAAAGATAAATCCACTAAGTATACCCATTCTTCCCAAATATTAATCCATGTAAGTGCAGCTAGGCCAACATCATAGGATGGGAGGGAAGTAGAGAAATAAATGATTTTTTAAAAATTATATTCACAAAGAAAAAAAAATTATATTCAGAAAACTGGAAATTAGAAATATGTATTATATGATGGCATAGTCACAGTATCAAAGTAACTGAAATTCTAAATGAATTCATATCAAAGTAACTGAAATTCTAAATGAATTATGAATACACACATAATATATCTACAATATCCCTAGTAAAAATTCATCTCATTTAAATACACTAAAATGCTTTGGTACCTTCTATAATGTATTTATACTACATCATGTAATACTAATACACATCTGTACTCCTTCCCTTTATAGACTATCTTTAGGATTATGGACTATCTTTAGGACAATGAAGGATTTACTCAATAGAAAAATTTTATTTGTAAAGTGAGCACCTGTGACAATAAAAACTAAGGCACAATTTGGTATCAATAACTCTAAATAGTGTCTATAGTAATTTGGCTAAAATATACCTTTATCTACTGCATCCATTATTACTATAAACCATGTAAGCACCTCTAGACGAACTCTAAAGCCACTTATTTCAATGGAACTAAGTTAAAAAGTACTTTTCCAACCTGAGGGTACCAAAAACAACCAGGAAGTGTTTAGTTTGAAAATACTTTTAAAATGCTTAAGTGACGCAGGCCTTGCCTTTATGAGCTAAGTACATACTGGGAGATCAAATCCTCATTACAAAAGGAATAAAGGTAAAGGATAATGAAAAGGTATAAAGAAGCAAGTAATACTGGAGAACAGGTGCAATGATGTTGTTTTGCAATCTCAATAGTGAGTAGAAAAACAGTAAAATCTTTGGAGTTTTAAATACAGACTGAGTATCCCTTATGCAAAGGCTTGGAACCACAAATGTTTCATATTTTGGAATTTTTCAAATTTTACAATATTTGTATAGACTTTACTGGTTAAACATTTCTAATACAAAAATCTGAAACCCAAAATGTGTCAGCACTCAAAAAGTTTCAGGTTTTGGAACACACAGGGTTTGGGATTTTTGGATTAGGGATGCTCTTATTTAGCACCGGAGGGTAATGTTTTTACATAATTTTAATAAACATAAACAAAAGCACCCAACCTTAAAAAAATTTTTGCAAGGTCAGCTTTCAAAACTGTATATGCCTCATCAACCACATCCATACCTTGGGCCCAAAACTCTATGGAAAATTTAAAACTGGCTTATAATATTTTAGTCATCTATTCAATAAAGCAAATGTAAGAAAAAGCTACATTATCTCACTAAACCACTAAGAGATGATATATGCTAAGCATCTTCTGTCTTCTACTTAGGTTATGTGAATCATATGTAATTCTCTTAAGTTTCTAGAAAAATATAAATATAGACATTTATATTCACCCTTTACAAAAACTCTACAATGTCACAACTAGGAAACTAAGTACTAGAGGGGTTAAATGACTCACCTGTAACAAAAGACATCTAGAAGTATAGGCACTGGGATGAGACTCAGAATTACACAGCTTTTAGAAATACTTTATCAAATAGACATCTTAATGATCGCCACTCACTTTTAAGAAAATATGAAAAAAAAATAAAAGGCCTACCCTAATTTCAAAACTATCTTCAAAACTGTAACAGGGTAACATACTGTTTCCTTAGTCCCACAAAATCCCACCATAAACAAGACTTAAGAAATTAAAAAATTATTTAAAATCCATGAAGACGAAGAAAACAGATGACAGCACTTAACGAACACAATGTTTCAACAAATTTTAGAAGACAGAAAACAGAGACAACAATATATGCTTTAGGCCAGAGATCAATTGACAATTACAGGACAAATCAATAGATTCCCTCCAATTCTGCACAGATATGAGGCATTTCTCAGGCAAAATAATGAAGGTAAATTCAATAAATGAACTGAATTAGCAAGAAGACTTCCACTCTTCACTGAAGAAACCTGGAACTTTCAGAGGAAAATCTCTCTATGGCATCATTCCAAGTGGAACCTACTAATGAATGATCTTCGTTATAGAGAAAGTTTTCACTAAGTTTTTTGCTGTTTATTTCAATGTATCATGGTGAAATGACTGGATAACTAAGAAGATTAAGAAATATCTACAAAGTGAAAGAGTAAGCAGTAAAAAAAAAATCTCTGAAGAGAAAATAACTCTGGCATTACAGCAAAGAAATAAGAAAGTAGAACATCTATAAAATATGAAAACCATCAGGGAATGAGAAGATGCTCTTAAAAATTGTAAATATACAAAAACTTTTTTTTTAAATTGGAGCCAATGGAAATTTTTAAAAGAAAATATTCTAGGAATAACAATAAAACCATTTGGAAAATGTGAGAAGATATTATACGATAAATAGGAGTTCTGGTAAGAATGAACCAAAAAAGAAAAAGTAGAAAATGACACAAAATAAATGATATTACCTGAAGTTGATGGATAAAAGTCTCAAGATTGAAACAGGCCCCAAATACTGAGAACAAGAATGAAAATCTTAGTATAACAGTTTCAACATTCAGAGATAAATAAAATTAAAGAGATGTAGACCATTAAAACTACACAAGTAAAAAGGGAATTATTAGCCACAGGGAAAACAAATAGCTGTAGACCAAAAAAAAAAAAAAAAAAAAAAAAAAAAAAAAAAAAAAAAAAAAAAAAAAAAAAAAAAAAAAAAAAAAAAAAAAAAAAAAAAAAAAAAAAAAAAAAAAAAAAAAAAAAAAAAACCAACAAAAAAACCCACCAGAATTGTGGTATATGACTACTTAGCTCTTGATAAATAATATCTGTCATACGAAGGTAAACAGTAATTAGAGAGTTTAACTAAAAGTAACAATTTCATTCAGACAGTGAAAGGTAAGGATGTGTATGGGGTGTGTTTGTGGATGAAGGGTAGGTATAAAACTAATTCTTCATCTATCTAAGAAGAAATGAAGTGTCAGAAATTGGTAAATGAGGAAGTAGTAGTTTAAGACATACAAACAGCAACTACTACCAGAAAACTGGTAAAATTGCTAAGGGTGCCTGAGGAACAGAACTGAGGGAGCAAGAAGACTGAGGAGGGAGTGGAGCAGTAGAACATGTATGTAGAAATCTTTCATTTAACTAAATTCTTTATTACTATAATCATGCATTTTAAACATGCATTAAAAACACCTTAAAAACCCATTGAGAAATACTCAATTTTGCATAATTTCTCTCTGGAAATATAACATTATATTACCTGCTCCACACAGATTTAAAGGGTGGTGGATTTGCATCCGCATTACACTTGAGATTAACACCTTTTCTTCCTACAAACCAATTTCCATCATACCCTGTCACTGAAACTTCAGGGGCATCTATAAAATAAGCACACAGTACAAATCATCCCTTGTTAAAGAGAAAAAAATTTTGATGATGCAATATGTCAAAGGAAGAAAAAATACAGTGCAGGACTTAAATTGAAAAGCAAAGGTTAGTATTTACTTACATTGTATATCTAACACGAAAGAATATCGGATATCCTTTTCCAAGGCTGGATGTTTTACAACACAAGTAATTCGCCTTCCTCTAGCAAATCGGGTTGGAAACAGCTTGTACTGGCTGACAATCGTTGCCGTTTCATTTGGATAAGAAGTTGTAGAGGATTCCATTTCACCAAGATCACCTTCCCAGTCAATACGTGCAACTGGTTTTCCAGTGGCTGCTGTGCAAATGGCTGCTACCGTTTCATTTCCTCCATCAATTAAAGAATCTAGCCCTTTCATCAGGCTCACAGTGGGTTCAACTGTTTGAATTTTAAAAAAAGTTGTATTTCAATTAAAAAATTGTTTGCATCCTTGCAAGCCATATCTAGTCATATTTCATAAGCTCAGGGACAACTGCACACAGAATCTACACACATGTTTTCCAGGTAATGCCAGTATCAACTGCATTCTTGAAGCAGTTAAGATCAGACAACTGGCTAGAGGAAAAATGGCAAAAATTTTACATTACTATTAAAAAGGTGACTCTCCCTGACACAGATACACATTACTCACAGGAACAGATGAAGTCTCTCCAAATTAGTGTATACAAAAAATTTCTGTGAACTCAATCATAATTTGTTATGATATTAAAGATTATTCTTTTTTTTTTTTTTGTGGTGCTGGGGATCGAACTCAGGCCCCTGTGCTTGCAAGGCAAGCACTTTAACCACTGAGCTAAATCCCCAGCCCTTAAAGATTATTCTTGAAGGAAAAAAATAGTTCTAATATGATGCTTCATGCTATGACAAAAAAAGTTTAAAGCAAACCCTTTTTAAAATAAGTTACTAGTATGTGGTGTACAGTTAAAATGTTAAACACACACACACACACAACGTCCTTTAAGCAAACCCATAAGGGAAGAAACACAGAATACGTTCTTGGGCCAGGAAGTGGTTCAATAACTTCATTTTAAACACACTGACTTTTAAACTTTCACCTTCTTACATACCTAAAAAGAACTGACTGGGGCTGCTCAATTTGTTCATTACTTTTGGTTATAAGATATACTTCAAGTTTATGTTAACATGAAAAATCATTAATAGCTATGTTTATTGGTATGCGCACACCACCCATCTTTTTCTAGCATAAGTACTTCAGCAAAGTAACAGTGATAGACCCCTTCGGTCTACCCCATATATCTCCTAGCTATCTCTTCACATTTTCCAGCAATTTTTATGTTTCTTTCTGTGTAAATTCCCAAGTACATGCTTCACAAACTCAGTCAAGTGTATAGTTTATTCTGTGCACTGAGTTTTTACCTCAGTAACTATTTTCATTTCCAAGATTTCATTGGTTCTTTCAATGCCAACTATTCTTTATACCTACCAATTTTTATCCATATTTTACTTGAATGAATATTAATATTCTCTTTATGTACTTCTAAAATACATTACTGTAAAATAACAAAGGGGAAAAAGTGCACAAGACACATACGAAGAATAATTTTATAGTGAACATCTATGTAATCCTCACACACCTTAATGTAGAACATTAGCTGCTCTAGCTCCTTCATATGTCTATCCTTTACCTCACTTGGGCTGTGCTAACTTTAGAAATAAATTTTTACTTATTTTTCATTACAGTTCTACAACTAACAAGGCAATTTCATTTCACTTGCTTTGGAATTTTGTAAGAATGGAATTGGACCATGTATCTTTTTGTACAGCTAGTCTTTGACTCAACTTTATGCTATGAAGATTAATTCATTCAGCATTAGTTCATTACTTTCAGAATTCATTTTTAGTTTTAGGTCATTTGGATCCACATATAATTGTAAAGATTATTAGTTTTAATATTGTAGTTTATTTACTATGGATACCTCTTTGGTTTAAATAATTTTAAAACATTCTCATTCTTGTTTCTTGGTATATTTGTGTCTAAGCTTCTCTAGTTAGTCTTAGGGAATAGAATTCCTACTCCTATACTTATTTTCAGTTTTATCAGATAATGCCAAAAACCTTTCCAAAGTACCAACTCACTCCAAACTTTGAGCACTTGTTGGTACATTCATTTGCTACAATTAGCACTGTCAGATTTCTCTCAGTATTTGCCAATTTCATGGTATAGTAGTGACATATAATTAAGATTTTATTTTCAATTTTTACATTATGAGTGAGGTGAGACATTTTTCACATGTTTTGGGGGCACCTGGGATTTCTCCTGCTGCTCTCTGGTTTTTTCTTACTGACAAACAGAAGTTCTGCCTAACTTTAAGAAGATAGTCCTTTTTTTTTTTTTTTTTTGCTGGTCAAGTATCTACCAGTTTAGACCTTGTCTTTTTACTGTTCTGGTATGTTTTGATGAGCAGAAGTTTTCAATTCAAATGTACTAAAATTTATCAGTTTTATTTACTTTTGACAGTTGACTACTTTACGTAGAAAGAAATACTGTCCTCTCTTTTGAGGCCTACCATGTAACTTTTTTATTGTTTCTTGTTCTCTGCAGAAAATTTACAGACTGACTTTTGTAGGTCAGTTTCTGTTGTCTTATGCAGGCTGATACCTATGGAGTTTTCTTACTTGTACGCCTTGTTATTCAAGCAGACTGTATGGCTGTGTTTAAATAATGAATGCAGAAATATTCTGAGATCAGAATATAGGTACCTTCCCCCAGAAAAGATGTATGTTTTCTTATATCAAGCTCCTGAAAACAATACCAAGGCCAGGATTTTCTTAAATTCAGTTTGCTCAAGTAATGTAACAAGATCTAGACGTCTACAAAGAAGCTGGTTTACTTCTAATATATCTTTACTACTCTGAGAATTGAGGTCTTTATGGTATAATGTGAATGAGAAGAGTGATTAAATATTTCCTATTAAGAAAAATTACACTCAGACATTACACTCACTTGTCAATGCTCTCAAAATTTAGGTCAGCATCTCAGATGTTTCTTGTGACTTGTCAAATATTCTAAGGTTGGATGAAGCTCTCAGCACCAGGTTAATCTCTGTTGTTTTCACCTACCATACATTGATCTAGTTATATTCATCACTATGTTAATATTTCTCTGAAGTTTTCAAAGGTGCTTATGTTTTTCCTGTAGTGGGAGAGTTGGTTTGAATAACTTGTGCCATCATTAACAGCACCTTTCTTTTCTATTAAGGAACATAACAACTTATTTTAGTCAATTTTAAATTGTTATGTATATTTCTTAAGAAAACTCCATCTACTTTGTTTGACTGGTCTTCTAATATTAGTTATACCATGTACCTCAGCATTTTAGTTACCTCTCTGTGGAGTGGCCCTCCCCTGTCTACAAGTGTGCTGTTTTTTTCTCTGATCCCTAAAATGCAACTCAGAATTTTCTCTCTCCCCACTATCCCTCCTCCCCGACCCCTATCATCACTGATCTACAGCCTGCACACTAGAGGAAACTGAACCAACTGTAAATGCTCCTTTGTCTATGTTTTTTCAGAGATTGGAGTCCTACAATGCCTAGTAGCCAAGGATTAAATACTACTATTTGCTTTATTTTCTTGGTCCAAGGAAAAGGGGTAAACTCAGAGCCTGTTATGCTATCATGTTCAGCAATGGAAGTGTATGTTTCAAATGCAAAAGTGGTATTACTAAAGATTGGGAAAACACAGAAGAGCTGGGCATGGTGGTACACGCCTGTAATCCTGCACTCAGGAGGCTGAGGCAGGAGAACTGCTGTGGGTTCGAGGCCAGCCTGAACTATATAGCTAGACCCTGTCTCAAACAAACAAACAAATAAACAAACAAATAAACAAACTGCAGAAGAATTATTCACAACTATAGTGTCTTAACATAATCATTATATTCTTCAACTCCTATATATTTCTAATTTTGTGGCTCATTTCTTTTCAAGTAGTAATACTTCTCTTAACTATAGTTTTAACAACTATATAATACTCCCTGAAGAGGAATACTGTAATTAATGTAACAATTCTTCCAATATGGGGTTATCTATTGAATTTCCCTAAAACGTTTTGTTATATCCTACTCCCTTAATTTGGTTTCTGTGGCAAACTCTCCACTGCAACCTTAATGTTACCAAAGACCACCTGATCTATAGACACAAGTTTTTCTTTACATCTACTCTCATTGATTAATTTTGTAGAATGTGCTATTTTAGCACAATCCTTCCCAATCATTTAAAAAGAACTAAGTTCTCTTATAGAAGGTATCTGTTTTAAGTAATGAATTTAGAATGATACTATCTATGTGCCACTCTTAGGACAGCTGAAAAGATAGTCAAATCATTTTTATAGGCAGAAAAAGCTGCTAGAGCAATCTTTTCTTGAAAATTATCTTCTCTTGATTGAGTATTACCCTGCCTGGGCTCTTCTCGTAGCTCTCCTTGAACTCTTCATCCATATTTTTTCCAACCTATGCTCTAATACATAGCCCCACTCCTGTTTAGTTACTCTTATATTTACCTTAATACCTTTACCTAATAAACTTTACCTATATGATTCCAAACTTTTTTCAATTTTGCTACCAGACTCAGATCCTGAGCTTCTAACTACATGCCTGTTATTTTCACCAACATACTCTTAACCCAACAAGCCAACCACTGAACTCATTGTCTAAGCCTCCCAATACCTGTTTTTCATTTAGATGAGGCCACTTAATAGCAACAATTTAATCACCAAGTTTCAAAACCTACTGTTCAAGCTTCCCTTGTTTCTTACACGTAGAAGTTACAAAATCCTGCTAATTATTTTTTAATACTGCCCTTCTTCACTCAATTGGCAGAAATTAGAAAATTAATTTCAATCCTTCATGGCCTCATAGTTGAGGCATAATGATTTAAAGATTCCTTCATTACAGTCTATCAAAAACATTAGAACAGTCTTCCTGAATCCCAAGATTCAAATAATTACACAAATCTACAAGAGCAAGAATAAAATTTGGTATGAAAACTGAAACATGAGCTATCAAAGGTTCAAAAAGTCAAAGTCAATCTCTCGAAAAAATAGAAAAGCTTAACTAAACATGGTAATTTAGTACCATTACCATTCACCAACTAATGAAAACAAACGTTACAGAAACTCAGCATTTGTATTACTGTAATTTAGTGCTATAACTAACATGCTACAAACACTAACAGCTAAAACTATGCAGCATTATACCTAGATAGGTACAAATACGATTCTGTTTAAATTAAGAAAGCCCAGAATCAAAGCATTTTAAGAAAGTAGAACTTGAGAAATCATACATGAATTCATTTAACCCTAAGTTTAAGGAAAGTTTCAAACATTTTAAATTCTTGAAAATAATTTTACTAGAATCCTCACCACTGTTACCAAAACATACAATGTGAACACACTCACCTAACACAGTTACAGTTGTAGAGGACTGGGCATTTCCAAGTGGGAATGTAACAGCTTTGCAAATGTACTTTCCAGAATCAGAAAACCCTATATTATGCAGAGTAATTGTTGCATCATTAAGTGAATGATTTTTAAATGAGACTCTTCCCTGATATTCCCCTTGGACAGAGAATCCATACTGAGGATGATGAACTGCAACAGTCTGTGTACTTTTGCCATGTATCTTCTCCCATGAAATTTGTGTTATGGTTTCATTCACTTCAATCAAACACTTCAATGAAACATTCTTCCCCCATACTGCTGTGATATGTGGCTCCACAATAATTGGTCCAGCGAAGGCACCTAGGGGGGAAAAAACGTAATCATTACAATGGAAAGGTCATGCAATTATGCTAATGTATGTTCTCTGTCCCTTCCTTTCTCTGACCGCTCTCTATAAAGTATGCACATACAAAAACACAAATACAAACAATCTAACAAAGGAAATGAAAGACCTCTACACTGAAAATGACAATACTCTGAAAGAGACTGAAGAGGCTATCAGAAAACGGAAAGATCTCTCTTGTTCTTGGGTAGGAAGAATCATTACAGTGAAAAGGGCTATACTTTCAAAACTGATACAAAGATTTAATGTAATCCCAATCAAAATATCAACAGCATACCTCACAGAACTAGAGAAAATAATCCTATGGAACCAGAAGAGACCTAGAATAGCAGAAGTAAATTCGGGCCGACAAAAGCAAGGCAGGGAGCATCATAATCCCCAATCTTAAGTCATATTACAAGGCTACTGTGATCAAAACAAAACAAAACAAAAAAACAGTATGTACTGACAAAACAGACCAGAACAACTATGGAACAGAACAGAAAATGCAGAAACAACTTCAAGCATATTCAGCTGCCTTATCTTTGATAAAGGGGCCAAACATTCTGACTGGAAGAAAGATAGCCTCTTTAATAAATGGTGCTGGGAAAACTGGTTTTCCACACGCAAAAGATTAAACCTAGTCCCTTATCTCTCAGCATGCACTAAACTAAAATAAAAATGGCTCAAAGATCTAAATATTAAAATGCAAAAAATCTGCTGAAAGATAAAATAGGTAAAACTCTTGATGACATAGGTGTGGGCAAAAACCTTATGAACAAAACCCCAACACACAGGAAATATAAAGAATCAACAACTGGGGTCTCAACTTATTAAAAAGCTTTTGCACAACAAAAGAAACCACCAACAGAGTGAAGGAACAACATATAACATGGGAAAAATTTTTTTACCAGATAGTCATATTATAGACAGCGAAGTAAGGCAGAAATGTTATAGGCAGGCAGACAGGGCTGGGCCCTCAATGGAGTCAATACACAAGAGGAGAATACGTTACAACTATGGCTGGAGGCTGGAGGTGCATCCATTGAAGGTCAGGTCTCAAAATAAGGATGGAAAGATCAGAGCCACACCCCTGGTTGAGGGATAAACAATGAAATGAAGATTACATCTGATAAAACTTAGGTCACCCAGCTGGGTGACCAAGATCTCCAGATCCAACTCACCCAGGAATGTCCTTGTTCTCTCCTTGCCGATTTACTACGTGAATTTCTTCCCCACTGGATCACTATTACCTAAACTACTACACTTGTAGTATTACTGGTTAAGCATCATTTTGACACACATTGTACCTGCCTCACAATTTGGTCTATAAAAGTTTCCCTGAAAAGTGAGCTTGTTGGCAACCACTAGGGTCCTCTCCTGTCTCTCAGGAGCTCTCTTTCTCTCTCTCAATAAAATTCCTACTCTTAACCTCCTTTGTTCCTTAGAATTCATTCTTCCACTTTGGGGAACACAAACTCGGCATAACTGACATCTAGCAGGTTGGGAGTTATATTTTTTCCCTTAGATCAGTCCCAAAGGACAAATATCTAGACTATATAAAGAACTAAAAAAGAAAAAAAAAAAAAGAAAAAAATTCAGACCCAACAATTTTAAAGACCCAATTCAAAAATGGGTATCTGAAATGAATAGACACTTGTCAGATAAAGAAGTACAAACAGCATATAAATATATGAAAATATGTTCAAAATCAATGGTCATTTAAGAAATGTGAATTAGAACAATATTAAGATTCCATCTCATTCCAGAAAGAGTGGTTATCCTCAAGAAATCAACTAATAACAAATGCTGGCAAGGCTGTGGGGAAAAAGGAACCTTTCTCCACTGTTGGTGGGAGTGTAAATGGGTATAACCAATATGGAACTCAGTATGGAAATTCCTCAAAAAACTAAAACTAGAGATTCCATTTGCCCAGCTATTCCTCTTCATGGTGTCTTCCTGAAAGAATCAAAAGCATCATACCGCAGTGATGTATGCACATCCATGTCTATAGCAGCACAAATTTGTAATAGCTAAATCTTAGAAACAGCCCAAATTACCATCAATAGATGAACAGATAAAGAAAATGTGGTTTTTACATACAATGGAGTACTACTCTGCCCATAAAGAAGAATACACGAGATATTTTTAGGTAAACCGATGTGCCTTGAGACCATGCTTTTAAATCAAACAGATCAGGCACACATTTGAATATACCATTGTTTCTCTTGTGTGAGAAACCAAGTGTAAAAAAGGACCAAAATGGATGACAGACACTGGGAAGTAGGAAGAAAATGTTCAAACAGAAAGGGGAACAAGGGAGGGGGAAGAGGAAGGGAAAAAAAGGAAAAAAAAAAAAGAGAGAGAATGGAAGGGGAAAAAAAGGAAACAAAGCTTTTGTAAATGAGGAGAGGAGGAAGGACTGAAGGGTGGAGAGGGGAATGGGGGAAAAAAAGAATTAAAATATATTATGTACAAGTACAAATTCCCGATGATGAATGTAATCAATATGTAGGACAAATACATACTAATAAAAAACAAAGTTTTAAAAAAAAATACAAACACTCTTATGACTGAACAACAAAATAGGACTGAGAAGAGCTCGATGTTCTCTGGACGGGGTAAGAGGTCCAAAGACCCTTCCCCCATCAAGCCTTCTTGTGAGAGCGCAGAGCCAGCGGGCACTCTGACTGCAGCTTGATGAGACTGAAGCAGAAGATCCAGCACAGCCTGCATTCCTGAGTCACAGAGAGAGATAACAGATGGATGTTGCCTCAAAGTCACTATGTCTCGGGGTAATTTCTACACAGCAATAAGTAACTAACTCATGTAAGTTCTTTCAACTCAAATATAATACCGAAGTAATCTTTGGAGACTCCTTACATTTTAAAAATCTTTACAAAAAAGATCTTTCAAGACAGACCAACTTCTAGAAGACACTGATGAAGAAATGTTTACGTAAGTGTGAATTGTTTTTTATTTCAAGGTAAAAAATTTGGAAAACCAAAGTTTAAAATCAAATAATATAAAACTCTTTCCATATAATATTTATTTCCTTCCTCAAAGAAATAGAGCAAAACACATTTTTTGAGAGACTAATATACATGAATATTATAGTCAGTTGAGATGTTCACTGACAAGTATATAAGAGCACAAGTAAATGCTTGAGAGCTTACCATTCACATACGTGACATGGCAGAATAAATAAATGTACAAACTAAGAAATAAAACAAAATAAGCACTCGAACTGCATAAACAACCTTAAAACTTAATTTTATGTCTAATTAGTATTTATTAATGAATACAAAAATGCAGATGTATTACAGGGTAATCAAGAAAAAATATGCTTAAATGTGCTCAAACAGTTCTAAACAAAAACTCTGAACAATTATGGTCATGTACTTTTTTGCAAGGGAAAAAATAAATAGAAGGGCCAATTATATAACCTAAGAGCTGACTGAAGATATTACAGAAACGAACCAACAATTTATGCTCACTATACTGTGGAAGAAAAACTTTTGGTTCTTTTAACCATTACTCCAAAATATTACCAAATTTCAAAAACTTACCATCATGCTCTTTCACACTTTAAATGGAGATGATTACTAATTAATCCTAGTCATAAAAAATGTGGTAGCATTTTAATGAATTTTAGCAAATTATCATAAACCTGGCACTAAACCAGAAAATATGCAAACTCATGAAAAAGCAATCTCATGAATATTAATTTTTAAAGTTCACATAATATTATGACGTTAACACCCAGGTTTTATATTTAAGAAAACTGTATCACCTTAAGAATTATCCCAAGAATGTAAGGATATTTTCAGACTACTCATCACATTGACAGTTCACATAACCTTATCATTTGACGCTAAAAAGACAAATTTCTTGCAGAAAAGGTTTAGTCTTTGTAAAACACTGTTTATAAAATACTCGTAAACAAAACTGTAAATAATCTATAAACCTGACTAATTGGCAAACAAAACTCTTACAAAGATGTCAATTCTCCCCATAATCATACACAAATTCAACATAATTCCAGTGAAAACTCTGGTTTAAAAAAATCTAAAAATGCAAAGTAGGTATTAACAGCCAAGAAATATTTCAAAAATGACAATGACCTAATGAAAGGAAAGAAAAATATCCAAGTAAAGTTAATAAAAAGTTCTATATTTAACAGTATTGTAAATAGTACCAGAAGTACACAAACAGCAAGTACAGGGCCCCACGTCCAATTCCCAGCACCAAAAAAAAAAAAAAAAAAAAAAAAAAAAAAAAAAAAAAAAAAAAAAAAAAAAAAAAAAAAAAAAAAAAAAAAAAAAAAAAAAAAAAAAAAAAAAAAAAAAAAAAAAAAAAAAAAAAAAAAAAAAAAAAAAAAAAAAAAAAAGGCTAAGAATCAAAGTACAAAAACAGACCTACATATATATATAATGGGATATAAAATAAATATTTTGTGTCAGTAGAGAAATAGTGCATTAGTCTCATTAGTCAAGAAATTCTGGAAGACCAAGGGCTAAATGCCTGTAAAATAGATCCTTACTTAATAATGAATACAAAAAATAAATCCAGATAGATTGAAAAGCTAAATGTAAAATCTTAACCATACATTGCCTATAAATATACAGATAAGAACATTTTTATATTCTGCCAGATAACACTAGTTATTACCCGTAGAGTATTAAAGGACTTCCTTTTTATATTTTTGAAGTCAGAATCATTCATAAGATGTAATTTTTGCACATATACACAACTAGAAATAAAACAAAATTATCTCTCTTAGGTGGAGGTAGACAAAGTGATGGAATAAAAGAACTATTATGGACCAAACGTTTTTGCCTCCTCCAATTTATGTTGAGGCCTTAACTTCCAGTATTACGGTATCTGCAGGTGGGGCCTTTAGGTAATAATTATGTTTAGATGATACCATGAGCATAGGGCCCCAGTAATGAGATTAATGTCCTCATAAGAAAACACAGCAGAACTCACTACTTCTCTCTCTCCCTGCCACAGTAAGACACAAAAAGAGACCACCTACACTCCAGGAACATGACTAGCATCTAGAAATGTATCTACTAGCACTTGGATCCTGAGACGTCCCAGGAAATGTTGTGCTGTTAAAGCAACATGGTCCACTGCATTTTGTTGCCAACAACCCAACCTGACAAGGACATGCAGAATCACAATAACTTAGGAAGGATATGGCTAATCATATTGCCTTACAACGTGGAGCCTAGGAGGCCATCATTATTAAGGGAATATTTTGAAGTAGGAAGAAGGACAAAGCAAAAACACAAAACAAACAAACAAAAAATACTGATACAGTGATATACTGTGGTGCCTCAGTTCACGAACTTAATTCTTTCCATGATTCTGGTCGCAGAATTTGTTCATTTGTGAACAGAGGTACCACTGTGTTTAGATGTTGGTACAGTATAGTTAGTCCAGTATTGAGGATGAAACTCAAGAGTACTTTAGCAGTGCAGCTACATCCCCAGGGAACTTCCCCCTTTTTATTGATTCTTCTTTTGGTGGGGGGCAGGATTTTGCTAAATTGCCCAGACTGGCCTTGATTTTGTGATCCTCCTGCCTCAGCCTCCCAAGTAGCTAGGATTATAGGTATACACCACTGCACCTGACAAATGTAAAAATATATTTTTTAAATCTTGCAACATTTAAATGAGGAAGGACTCTCTCAGCATGACAGCAAAAATAGAAAAACTGCCATGAAGGCTGACAGAATTGACCAAAAAAGGTAATGTCTAGTGAAAAATAAGTAATTAAAAAAAACCTATACCTGGCTAATTTTATTAAAACGCTTCTGGATTTACTAGTAAAAGAATATTAATGTATGTAATCAGAGTTTCTCACTTTTTAAATCTCTAGGCAGTAAAGTGATTTTTACTTTCTAATTTTTCTACAAAAACATTGAGGTTTTGTAAATTTTCTGGTTATGAAAGTAAACTTTTGGTTATGCTTCTTTGTTTCTACCTTTAAATCTATGACCATAGCTTTGTAATGCCTTTCAAGTACTGATAATTTGGTTCTCCATTAGATTCTATGAGTTTCTAAATTATCATTACTTACATATTCTAATTAGGCAGGGTTTAGCTGTTTGCAAATAAGAGAGTCTAATACATTTCCACTCCCAGACAGAACTCAAACGTTAAAAAAAATACTTCTGAATAAAGTTTTCCTCAGGGATCTTAAAACTGTGGAGAAACAGATTTCTTGTTGTATACCTAAACTCCCTATCAACATGTCTTGCTTCTCCAGGACACCTAAGCACTGAGCCTACACCCAGGCCTTTCTTCTCCACTGAAGCTTTTATGAAAACCCAAAAGGTCTGGTCCTGGAGATACATATGTGTTTATTATAGAAGATCAACATTATTCAAAATAAGCTCATAAATACTTGTGATGTAATTATGGAACGTAAAGAAGTGAAGGAACAGCAAACAACTGGATCCTCCATTTCCACTAAGAATTCTAACCTTGTCATCAGGG
This sequence comes from Hystrix cristata, assembly GCA_004026905.1. Taxonomy (NCBI): domain Eukaryota; kingdom Metazoa; phylum Chordata; class Mammalia; order Rodentia; family Hystricidae; genus Hystrix; species Hystrix cristata. The sequence continues at coordinate 228,460 of PVJO010000202.1, forward strand.
ATTGCTAGCTACCATTTACTCCGAGAGTCCAGGAAATCCTTCTTTCAGCAAATAGACAAGAGTGTTTCCTCCCCTACCTGTAGTTCCATGAAAACACTACAATCACAAAAACACAACTCTGTATCGTTGAATACTCTCAGTATTTACAGAGGATACTAAGCATTTGGAAATACACATACTTAAGAAGAATCTTGTGACAGAATATAACTCATGTACCGTATTGTATAACTACTACGAATTATTCTAAAAAAGAAAGGCATTTGCATTGGGGATTACACGCAAATGTCTTAAATGGAAGTACAAACAAAGTGGCAGCAGGGCAGTAGTTCCTGGTCTTTCCTCTCTTATTCCCACGGGCAAGGAACCAGGGATAATACAGGTCATCACAAATGTATCTCTATTACTTTCTTCTTAAAATACTTTAATATTTTTATCACATCTCACTGTTCAACTTACAGGAAATGTAAGTTCTTTTAAATATTAGGATCTTTACGTACATACAGGTAAGTCTACAAATGAAATACTTATTTTGGTCTGCATCTAACTGTAAACACCACCAAAGCATTTTAAGGCAGGTTCTCTTCCAACTCCTCAGATGTGAGAATAGTTTTTTGAGGCAACTACAAATGTAAATATACATTTTAAAGAAACTAGCAATATAGCATCTCAATATTCTCAACTTCAACATACTTCAAAGCAATCTGCATGAATCAATTACATCACCAACACATTCAATAATTAAATGAAATTGTTTGAAATCGATGGCTAAGTCAACTTCAAAACTGTAAGAAAAACACTTTTCAAGAAAATCTACAAATGACACTCAAAACACATGCAGTAAAAACGCAAGTATTAATTTACTTATGTGAAAACTAAAAAGTATAAATATGTATTATTTGCATCCAGAAGAATGAATCTCTTTTTCTGATGTCATAACTAGAAAAGATAACTGATATTACAAGGTTCCACTGCATACTCTAAGGAAAACACTGGGTCACATGCTGAAAATGGGTTGAAAGAACCAATAATTTCTTCAATCATTCATCACTGTGTATGAGGTACCTATATACTTATGCCACACACCGCTGCAGGTTCCAGGAACAGTCTCGGCTCTCATGGAGTTCACATTCTAAGTAACGAACAGAACTAACAAGAATGTAAAAGTGTGTTAGCCTAGAGTGATGGTACATCCCTGAGGCAGGAAGATTGCAAGTTCAAGCTCAGCCTGGGCAACTGAGACAAGAAGACCCTTTCTCAAAAATTCAAAAATAAAAATTTCAGTGCAACCCCCCCCCCATTATATAGTAAGAAATCTGAAGGAAAATAAAACATGACAAATTACTTGGTGGATACAGGTAGCCTTCTGATGTAAGGGTGATAAAAGAAGGTCTTCGTAGAATGACACTGGAACAAAGATTTAAAAAACACGAGGGAGAAGAGAGAATCTTTTATTAGTGGAATGAAGTAAATGAGAATAAGACTGGCAGGGAGTGAGGCCACACAAGTAACAGGGACCAGACCACACAGACCATTTTAAGAACTGGCTTTAATCCTGAATAAAACAGGAAACCACTGGAGAATTTTTAGCAGATACATGACATATTCTAATTTACCTTTTAAAATGATCATTCTTCTCTATTGGGTAGTCACCAGGAAAGCAAAGACTAAACTCTACATACCAGCTAGAAATCTATTAAAACAGAAAGAGGAACATGAAGTTTAAAACTGAGTAATCAAGGCAGTAACCTCAAATACAAGTCAGATTATGGATATGTATTATTTTGAAAACACAGCAAATGGGATTTGCTGACAGACTGTATAACAGAGTTCTAAAGAAACACAGAAACCAAAATCACTCCAGAGTTTTTGGTCTAAGCAAGTAGAATGATGAAGTTCCATTTACCAAAATGAGAACTATCCAGCACTTACAAGGCTTGTGTGGAGAGGAGTTCAGAAGCAGTTTCAGACTTAGGATTGTGATGCCTGTTTTAAAACCAAATGCATATGTTGAATAAGCAGCTGGATATACTAAAGTGTGCTGTTCTGCAGAAAGTGATGGACTTGAGATAAAAATTTAAGGGTAACCAACATATAAGAGGTTTATAAAGTCATGAGACTGGATGAAATCACTAATAGAGAATCAAGAGCAAATGGAAGAGAATTATGAAGAACAGGCACCTGTAGTACAGTTAAACATTTAAATGTTTGGAAATAGAATAAAATTCAACAAAGATTTACAAACAGTGGCTAGGAAAGAAAGATGCCCAGTAAGCAAAGAAAGAACATAGAAAGGCATGGTAAATTATTCCAAATGTAGACTCTAAGTTAAAAAAAAAAAAAACTGGTAAGTAACCACTGATTTTAGTTAACTATTTTGCTGGGGGAGGTAAAGATAAATGCCTGACTAAAATTGATTTAAAATACAGACTTCTCTTTCAGACAAAAAAAAGCAACGAAGTTCCCCCTCCTCTCAAAATAACCATTTAAGAAAATGCTCAACAGGAAAAAAATACAGTGGGTCCTCCGCATCCATGGGTTCTGTATTTGTAGATAAAAAATATTCAGGGAAAAATATTCCCCAAATTTCTAAAAAACAAAACTTATGCGCTGAGCATGAAGATGAACCCACACGAATGACATGATATACAGGCATAACCTGCCACACCTTCTCATCACCTCCCTGATCCTCAATTTCTCCCCAGCACTCACTGATCACTGTTTACTTTGTTTGTCAGTATATTATGTAGTCAGGTCATCTGAACTAAATGTGCACACTAATTTTTCTTATCATTATTCCTTAAAGCAATACAATGCAGCAACTATTTATATTGTATAAGATAAATAATCTTGTGATGATTTAAAGTATAAAGAAGATGTGTACATCACATGCCAATACTATGCCCTGGTATCTAAAAGGGAGATTAAGGGGTTAGAAGATGGTCCTGAAACCAATTTACCTAGGATACAAAGAGACTGTACTCATCCCCAAGCAAAAATAACCAGAGTGAGTCCTGTAACTGGCCTTCGCTCACCACTCAGAGAGAAGGCCACAGCAGACAAAAAGAACTAAACGTGGCCAAGCAGTATTCCTGAGTTATATCCAAAATTGTAGTGAATGTTCTAGCCTGTATAATGGGGGTGGGAGGAGAATAAGAATCCAGATCAGAAAAGAAGAGATAAAGTATATTCACAGAAAACTACATTCATCTGTGTAGAAAGTCTGAAATAATCTACCAAAGAAGCTCCTATAAAAAGGATGCTTAGCAAAGACTGTAGTACATGTAGGTCTCATGCAGAACCAAAGAGCTACAGACACAAATCAGTTGTAAATCTATATACTGATACTCAAACATTAGAAAATAAAATTTTTGAAATACTGTTCTTTAGACTAGCATCCAAAAGATAGTGATAAAATGTCTAAAGTTGTGAAAAAAGACTATACAATTAAAACTATGTAATTTGAGAGAAATTAAATATCTAAATAGAGCTATTACTCCAAGAACCAAAACACTCAATATTCTTTAGACATTAATGTTCTCCAAGTTGATCTATAAGATTCAATGTGATCAAAATCTCTTCAGGTGTTCCAAAGAAACTGACAACATGTTTCTAAAAATTAAATGGAAATGCAAATCCCTGTAACCTTGGTTAGGGAATTATTTCTCAGATATGTCACTAAACACATAATCAGTGGAATTCACCAAAATTAAGTTTCTACTCAAAGACTGCTTGTCTATTCCTAAGACACTGACCTGGAGATCTTTACAAAACATGTATCTAAAAAGGATATCTGATGAGACACAAAACTCATATACACTCTGTAAGAAAAGAAACCATCCAATAAAGCAAAAAAACTCTGTAATTCACAAAAACACTAAGAAAACAAGCCATCCAATAATAAAAAGAGCCAAAGATTTGAACAAAAACATCATCAAGGAAGATGCATGAATAAGCACACGAAAACATACAAAGATGCTCACTCAACGTTATTAGTGACATACAAATTAAGAACACAATAAGATACCACTGCGCACACATTACGGTAGCTAAAATTAAAAACAAGTAATAATATTGGTTAGCATTGCTGGTTATACTGTAAAATGGTATAACTCCATTGGAAGATACTTGGTAGTTTCCAAGTTAAAGAAACAAACACTGTTACAACCTAGTCAGCTCAGTACTACATCTTTCTTTACACATTAGAGAGGAAAGCATGCGCCCATATATCGAGATTTGCACATAAATGTTCACAGCAGCTTCAGTGGTAACACCACCATACTGTAAATAACTCTAATGTCCATCAGTAGATGGATGAATAAGCAAATTGTGATACACCCATACAAGGAAACATTATTCAGCAATAAAAAGGAACACATCAAAATAGGGACAGAGAAGAACTTCCTCAACTTGATTAAGAACATCTGTTCAAAAAACACAGGTAGGATTATATATTTAATAAGAAGGTACAAGTTTTTCTTCCCCTAAGATCAAGAACAAGGCAGGATGTCTGCTCTCATCCTTTTCAGCATCATACTGAAAGTCCTAACTAATGTAATAAGAAAAGCAATGAAAGGTATATAACGATTAGGAAGGAACAAATAAAATTGTCTTTGTTTACAGAGAATTAAAAAACTCATGAAACTAATAAGAAATTATAGCAAAGTTGATGGATACAAGGTTAATACCTAAAAGTTAATCACTTTTCCACATACTAGCAATAAACAGGTGGAATTTGAAATTAAAAACACAGTAACATTTGTGTCAGCACCCTAAACAAAAAGTTCAGTATAAATCTAATAAAATACATATGTACAAATTTATATGCAGAAAACAAAAATTCTGATGAAATCAAAGAACTAAAAATTGGAGAGATATTTAATGTTCACAGATAGACATGATATTATCAAGATGTCAATTCTTTATATAGATCCAACACAATCCCAATAAAAATTTCAGCAAGTTATATGGTGGCTATCAATGAACTTGTTTTAAAATTTATATGAAGGCACAAAAGACCTGCGATAAGCAACCCAATATTAAAGGGTGGAGATAAGAGGATAGAAGATTGGCATTGTCTGAACTGATGATGTACTATACATTTATAGTAATCAAGACAGTGTGGTATTGGCATAAAAACAAATCAGTGGAAAAGAACAGAGCCCAGAAGTAGATCAAAACAAATACAGTCAACTCATCTTTCACAAAAGAGCAAAGGTAATAAATACCATATATTCTTATTCTTATACAAAAATACAGTAAACTGTCCTTTACAATAAATGATCCTGGAACTAGATGCATGAAACATGCAAAGTAGATACATTTTTTTTTTCTTTCTTAACTTTAACAGTACATTTCAGATGCATATAGTGACAACATTCATCACAGGGGACCTGCACCTGTACATGATATATCCTGCTGCCTCTTTTTTCCCTGTTCCCCTCCCCTCCCTTCACCCCCTTCTTCCTCCTTATTTACAAAAATTTTGTTTCCATTTTTCCTTCCATTTCTTATTTCTCTTGTCCCTCTGTTCCTTTCCCCCTCGCCCTCTCTTTTTCGCTTTCCCATTTGGACATTTTTTTCCCTTTCCCAATATAATTCATTTTAGTCTTTATTTACACTTTCAGTTTCTCACACCAGAGAAACAATGAGGTATTTAAACATGTGTATCTGATTTATTTCACTTAACAGTATGGTCTCAAGACGCATCCATTTACATAGAAATATCTCAAGCTTATTGTTCGTTCTTTATGGCACAGTAGTACTCCACTGTATTAAAAAAACACATTTTCTTTATCCATTCCGCTGTTGAGGGGAATTTGGACTGTTTCCAAGATTTAGCTATTACAAACTGTGCCGCTATAAACATGGGTGTGTATACATCACTGCGGTACGATGCTTTTAATTCTTCTGGGAAGATACCAAAAGAGGAATAGCTGGGTCAAATGGAACCTCTAGTCCTAGTTCCCTGAGGAATCTCCACACTGATTTCCATAGCGGCTGCACCATGTAGATATAACTCTTATACTCTACACAAAAATTAATTCAAGGGGCTGGGGATTTAGCTCAGTGATTAAGGTGCTTGCCTTGCAAGCACAAGGGCCTGAGTTCGATCCCTGGCACCACCAAAAAAAAAAAAAATTAATTCAAAATGGATCATAAGCCTACAAGTAAAATGCAAATTTATTGAACTCCTAGGATACAACATTGAAGAACTCTAAATAATTGTTACAGTTTATATATGAAGTGTCTCCCAAAATTTGTGTATACTGTGCTTGATATCCAATGCAGCAATGTTGAGAGGGAGGGCTTCAAGAGGCAAATGGATCATGAGGAAGTTGACTTTATCAGTGGATTAACCCATGGACAAGTTCATGGCTCAATGGGTTTACTGGAACATAGAACCTAAGTGGATGAGGTGAGTCACTTGGGACATGACATAAAGGGTACACCTTTCCAAAGAAGATAATACAGATGCCAAACACATGAAAAAAAGATATTCAACACCCTACATCATTAAGGAACTGCAAATTAACACAGTGAAATGTCACTTCACATTTATTAGAATGGCCAAATACCAAGTGTTGCTAAAGATGTGGAACAGCAGCAGCTCTCATTTATTGCTTTTGGGAATGCAAAATGGCTGACCCACTTTGGAAGACAGTCTGACAGTTTCACGCAAAGCTAAGCATACTCTTATCATCTGATTTAGCAATCCTACTTCTGATGCTTAACCCAAATGAGTTAAAAACTTGTGTCTACACAGTAACCTGGACATGGTTTCACAGGTATATACTTCTGCTACAACTTCCCAAATTGCATACTGTAAATATGCACAGTTTATTATGTTACTTGTGTCCCAACAGAGGTGTTTTTAAATGGATAAAGAAAAACTAAAGAACGTTTCGTACATAAGGAACTTTTGTGAGGATTTTTTATTATGATGGCAGGCAGAAACTAGACAGGAGGTCACAGCAGATGATGAGAGGAGAGTGGTTTTAAACTTCTTTTAATGATATACCAAATTTGTGTGTTGACTGAAATTATTAAAAAGGAAAATTATGATCCAGAGGAGAAACCACCAGTAGTTAAAATGATGCTTAACTGGCAGTATTCAAAGTGTTGATCCGTAAGAATCCCCAAGACCTTTCCAGATATTCAATAAAGTCAAAAACTATTTCATAGTCATATTAAAATGTTGTCTTTTTCAGACTCATCCTGTCATGAGTATAAAGGATTACTACATAAGCATTAAACTCTAGCTCTTTCCTACTTAGACATAAAAGATTTACAAAACAGAAAACAATGCCACTATTTTCTAAGAAAATACTTATTTTTATAAAAATTATTTGGTAATTTGTAATGGGTTTGTTACTTCTTAATGCACTAGTTAGCATTTAATTCTTTATTTTTTAATCAAGAAAATATTGACAGGATCCACATTAAAAAAAGCTTACTATAGTTTTCCATTTTTCAGAGTATAAATCCATCCTGAGACTATATAGCTTGAGAACTGCTGCTTAGAAAAACAGGATTTCACGGTAGCACCATGACTCAATCTTCCCATTTATTTTTCATATTAAAATTATACATTCTTAAAAACTGCCCAAAATTTATATATATAAGCATATATATGTACATATGTACACACACATAATTTTACTTGATTCTCACACCCCATCTTTCCCTTTCCTCCCCCCAAAAAATTAACCTGTGAGGTGCACACTGTTTTCCATATGATAGATCAAGACTCAAGACTTACACTAGGTTATATAATAGTAAGAGACGATGTTGTTCACCACGATTCATAGGATCAGGAATGGCAATGCAAGCCCTAGCACTTAAGCTGTGCCCTGAAGCCTAAGATTTTCACAGATTGAGAGGACCACTAAGGAAAGACCCAGTGTAAGGCCAAACAGGTAAGTACAAGTAAGACTGGAAAGGAAGGCTAAATCCAAAATGAGGAAAGGCAGTAAACAGAAATGACCAGCAAGAACTAGAAAGTCTTCCAGTTACCATCTGGCATAGTACTTAGCATTTCTTAGCACTGTCCTAGCCACTGGTTACAATCGGCCATTTAAATTCAAATTAGTGAAATTAAGGAAAATGTGAAATTCAAGATTTCACATGTGGCTAGAGGCTTTAGTACCATAGTACTAAAAAGTATAGTTATATCATTGCATCACTGCACAAAGTTCTAGATAACATAGTTCTAAAATAGAAGTTTGAGAAACCTTAACTTGGTCTCTAACTAGAGGTCTACAGTTTTCTATAAATATAAAAAATTCAACAAAAATTCAGCCTCAAAGAGTTAGTTTTAAAGGTTTACATTTCTTTTATAACCTACATGTAACCAACACAGTGAATAACAAATATAAGAAATAGCAAACTCCTCCTAAAATACCTTTTGTACATTTAATACTGAGCATAAATTTCATCCTACTACACTACAGTCATTGTTTGGATGCTGTTTTACACCCTGTGAGCTTGGCCTTTAGTGTGGTAATGTTGGGTGGTAAGGAATCTTTAAACAGCAGAGCCTAAAGGGAGGTCTCCTTAGGTCACTGGGGGAGGGGGGTGGCAGGCAGGGGAATGCCTTCAGAAAGGACTGTGGAAATCCAGTAGCTTGTCTGAGTTATTTCATTATATTAATGAAAAACAGACTTGTACAATCATGGTATCTTTAATAATCTTTAAATAATGATTTCAGGCTTTATAAATGCCATGGTGATTAAGCTTATGTATCAACTTGATTGGCCGAGGATAGTGATGAAAAACCTTTCACAGCTTTCAATGACAACAAACAGCCTGCTGAGGCAAGGGCACCATAAGCTTGCCACCACTGGCCTAGGAGTTCCAGAGGATTAATAAAGCACACTTCTGGGTGTGTCTGGGTGGGTCAAGGAGGTGTGACCTTGGGTATCACATATAGTCCCTTGTACCTTCTCTGTAACTGTTCCCCTGCTCTGCTTCCTGGTCACCATAAACTAGGCAGCTTTGTTCTGCCACACCCTTCCACAGGATGTTTCTCCCTTGGAGCCCAATAACCATGGACTGAACCCCCTGAAGCAGTGAGCCAAATTTAACCCTTCTTTTAAGGTGCAGATGCCTGGTGCTGTATCTAAAGAGGAAAGCTGATATACCTGCTTTCAGTAAAATGCGGTCTTCGCCATCTATTCTTAATCACTGCCTTATAATTCCAAATAAGGACAGAATCTTGATTTAAACAACAATAATATAGTAGCTGAACTTACTTTATGACCAAAAGTACAATTTCTTCATATTTTCAGAACATAGGCACACTTCAGTTTAAGAAGAGACTTTACAGGGTAGCTGATCTAACCTCATGTTATAGAGATAATAATCTGCCCTTTGCGTATGTCTAGCTAGGGGCAAAAATGCACACAAAAAGCAGCCTCCTGGATTTGAAAAGCCCCTTTTCCAATCTTATCATGCTGATCACATTACAAGTAAAAATCTAAGGTTTCACAGAAAGAAAACCTTCTAGGCTATTAATTAGACATGCAAAAGCTCAGTGATTTGTGAAATAAGAAGGTAGAATGGAGTGCAGTTCCCAAGACAGTATTACTTCTACAACAGGTGAAATACATAGGCAAGATAGCAATTAAGAACGTGATCTTTTGATTCCCATTTCATCCGAACTATTGTTGCCATTTTCAAGTACCAATTAAATTATTATTAAAAATGTGAAGGAGTCAGTCGACATGTAACTTTCATAGAATAATTTGACACTATAAAAACTAGGGCTTTTTCAACACTAATTTACTATCAATTCTTATGCATAAATGCATGAATAATCCAAAAATTTGAAACTCACTGTTCAAAGGAGGATTCTCTAAATGAGGGGGGCTCTTGCTTAGTAGTATACTTTTTGGATTTACGAATGAGATTTAAAACTGGATGAAATTGGACACAGTGGCACAAACCTGTAATTCCAGCACTCATCTGGGAGACTGCAGTAGAAGGATCACAAATTCAAGTCCAGCCTGGGCAACTCAGTGAGATCCTGTTTCTAAATAAAAAATAAAAGTGCTGGGGATTTGGCTCAGTGAGAAGGCCCTGGGTTCAAATCCTTGTACCTCAAGGGCGGGGAGCAGACACTGTGGATGAGAGAGTGTAGAATAAAATGGCATGAACTTTCAAGCCATACTAACCTATATTCAAGAACATACAGATGTCTAAATTCTTGCCAGTGTAACTCTGGGTACTTGAGCCTGTTTTGTCACCTATACAATGGGACTATTCTCATTTTATAAACATATTTTTAGTAGAATTTTAAAGGGAACAGGAACTCACTAAGCACCATGAATAATTGCTAGAACTGTTTCAGTTTCAGGTGAAACTAAAGCCTGATACTGTAATGGCAACAATATGCACAGTCATGTGGTTTTTCTACCACTTCCAGCATCACTAGGGACAGGAAGTAAGTACAGAAAATATATAGAACTGAAATGGTCTAGAATTAAGATTTTGCAAGGCTGGTATAATTGAAAAATATTGGGGCAAATGATTAGATATTCTAAGACAGGCATTCATTGAAAAATAAGAATTAATATGGACAAAATATAAGATACATACACAGCACATATTAAGAGCCTAGAAATTTATGGAATTTCATTCACTAAATATTAGGTATTATGCACTTAATACCTTATAAATACTATGTATTTATATTTTATATGGTAGAGAGCAGTACTGTCTAAGACATCTAAAGAGCTAAGAGTCCAGAAGAGTAAATAAAAACATACAAGGGAATGGATGCTGAAGATAGTGACTGTATAATTTGTTATCCAAGTCTAAACATTGTTTATGATAAAAGTAACGTAGAAGAACATTATTAATATTACAGGCAGCTATGTTAGGTAGAAATATTATAGGCAATCAGACAAGATTAGGCTCTCAAGGGAGCCAGTGCGGACGAAAACACATCACAACTGTGGCTGGAGGCATAGCTGCTAGAAGCCAGACCTCAAGATAAAGATGGAATGACCGGTTCTATATGCTTCCCCAAGGGATAAGCAATAATTTGAGAATATACTGTAATTGGTATCACCTGGTACAGTAAAGTTCACCTAGGTATCAGTCACCCAGATGGGTGACCAGAGCATCCAAGCCCATCTCTTCCTAAAACTGCCTTTGTTCCTTCCATGCTCCCCTGCTACATGACCTACTTCCCTACTGGATCAGTATTAGCTAAGCACCTATACTTGTAATCTTTCCTTTTGTTTCAGTGCTGGGGATCAAACTCAGGGCTTTGTGCTTGCTAGGCAAGCACTCTAACCACTGAGCTAAATCCCAGCCCCTACACTTGTAATCTTATTGGTTGATTATGTGTAGTTTGACCCATGTTGCACTCACCTTGTGATTTTGCGCTCACCTCATGATTTTGCTCTATAAAACATTCTCAGAGAAGTACCCTCTGTGGCAATCCACTTTCAGGCTCCCGTCTCTCAGGAGCTAGCTCTCAATAAATCTCAATAAATCTTTCTTACTCTTCACCTCCAGAGTGCCTTAGAATTCATTCTGCAATTTTAGGGGACACGAACTCAGTGTACCTGACATCTAGCACATTGGGAATTATATATTCTTCTGTATCATTAACAGCGGAAGAACAATAATTACACCAGAATAACAGTTGTAATTCCAAATATTCCAGGGGAAAGTAGGACATAGTACCCTTAGAGCAGCCATTCTACAAAGAGTGCAAACTTAATAAAGAAACTTGGGAAAGGAAATGAAAGAAACATAGAATAAGAAAACTACACATACAAAGTAAAATTTTCCTTCGACTATGTCACAACTAGTGATTGTAATCTTAGCTTGGTAACTTGTAGGACAATAGTGACATTTAAACTGGAATATAGGTGAGGTGAGTTTTTTCAGAGCAGGGAAAAGGCACTAAAGGAAGAAAAAGTAAACCTACAGAAAAAGAAAATATTAACAATTTGTAGAGTCAGAAATATCCAAGTATCAGTAACAAGGTAACAAGAGATAAATCCAGAAAGGCAAATTCTTAACTCTTAATTTTTTTAAAACTACAGTTTATTTAACAACCCACTTGTATGGGCTACTCATTATGTTGGGGAAGGACAAAGAAGGCAAGCATACCCAAGAAAACTAAATGAGCACAAAGGGAAACAGGAAATACAGGATGAAAATACAGTAAGTCAAAATAAATTAGCAAGTATGTCAGGAAATTAATCTAGCATTTTACATACTGTACTGGAAAAAAAGAAAGCACAGATGTAAAAAGAACAATTCAGAGATATGAACCTATGAGAGCGATCTTATTTGGGAAAAGGGTCTTTGTAGAAGTAATAAAGCTCAAAGTCTCAGGGTTAAATCACCTTGGATTATACAAATAGGCCTAGATCCAATGGTCATGTCCTTATAAGAGATATACAAAGAAGGGACAGAGAAGACAGCCATGTAAAGACACAAGGCAGGCCTGGAATTGGAGCCACCAAAAGCCAGAAAAAACAAAGAAGAAAATCTCCCCTTAGGAGCCTCTTGCAAGAACAAGGTCCTGAGAACACCCCGATTTTAGACTTTTATAACTCCAAAAATGAGAAAGAAAAAATTTATTTTAAGCCAACATTCAAGGTAATTTGTTATAGAAACCCTAGGAAACTAATACAGGATACTGCTACACTGTGCATAAAATAACACTCAGAATAAGAAACCAATGTGAATAGAAATAGTGGAAGACATGTGGACTTGTAGATTGCTTAAAGTCCCAAAATCACTGTGCTAATTTGAAAACACTTTCTCTTCTCTGTTCCAAATCAAGAGAAAAATTTTACAGAGAGATGCAAATCAAAACAACGTTAAGATTCCATCTCACTCCAGAAAGAATCGCGTCTATGAAAAAAATCAACCAACAACAAATGCTGGAGGGGCTGTGGGGAGAAAGGAACCCTCCCTCCACTGTTGGTGGGAATGCAGACTGGTCCAGCCACTGTGAAAATCAATATGGAGATTCCTCAAAAAACAAGAACTCGAGGTTCCATTTGATCCAGCTATTCCCCTACTGGGGATCTTCCCAGAAGAGTTAAAATCTTCATACCACAGAGATAATATGCACAACCATGTTTATAGCAGCGCAGTTTGTAATAGCTAGGTCTTGGAAACAACCTAAATGCCCAACAACCAATGAATGGCTAAAGAAGATGTGGTTTTTCTACACAATGGAGTACTACACTGCCATAAAGAAGGATAAACTAGAGTCGTTTGTATGTAAATGGATGTTCCTTGAGAATATACTATTAAGTGAAATAAATCAGACACTCATGAGCACACATTGAATTGTTTCTCTGATATGAGAAACCATAACTGTAAGTAAGGAGAAAGTGGTGTAATGGATATTATATAAAAGAAAGATAATATACAAAGGAGAGGAGTACTAGAAAGAGGGAAGGGGGAAAAGCAGTAAGGGAAAAAACGGAAAGAAAGGGGAAAGGGAAATCATGGAGAATTGTGAATAAACCTGCCATAAATAGGGATGGAGGGAATAGAAGGGAGGGGTGGGGAAGAGGAGGGAGAACCAAGAGACACCATGTACAGGTACAAAAAAAAAAAAAAAAAAGATCAAACAAGCAGAATTGCCACCTCAGTAGTTCTGAGATTCTTCATCTAGAAAAGGAAGAATCTGGACTAAAACAGTGGTTTTCAAGTTTTTCTCCATTTCTAACTCTAACCTGGGCTTAGTGCTTCTATTAGAGCAGCTTTACTTTTGTACACATGATATTATTTTGAAGAAAAGGAGGAGAAGAGAAATTATTTGTCTATAGTCCTTTTCAGACCGTTTGACAATTTGTTTCATCTGCATTCTGTACAAAAGACAACCAAAGGTCAACTCTGGAAATTTATACTATAATCCAACCACTCTATTTTGTTTCTCAACAGCACAGCAAATGTTCTTACATTTTGAATCTAGTTAAATTCTTGATTTCATTCAATGTACTGAATGCTGTATTGCTATTTTTAATTAGCATGCTGTATTGAATGTATTGAGAATGTATTGCATGTAGTGAATATAATTAGCATGTATTGAATGCTGTATTGCTATTTTTAATACAGCCAAGCAATATTGCTATTTTTAAAAAGTAATTTTTAGGTTACATTTTTCATTGATTTCAAGACAGAGATATCCTTCTCCCACAACTGTAAAGTAGGGAAACAGGTGGCCTGAACATACACAAACTTGGTTGTTGTTTCTGATGGACTGAGTGACAGTATGCAACTCTTCAAGAACAAGAAACAAGGAACTTATTCCACTAATTCTTTCTGATCAAAATAGTACCAGAATGAAAACTTGTGAAACACACTGATAATACAGGATTTATAAGAAGTCTTAGAAGTGATGGCCTTTTACTACTGGAGTCAATATAAAAAGCCTAAATTCTTATCCTTGAAAAGGCCTTCCTGCAAGACTGGCCTTTGAGTGACATCAGGATGCTTAGATTTGGGAAAGGTTTCTAACATTGACTGGTAATGCCTACTTTCCTTCTGGGAATTTGGAATTTGGGTATGTACTAGGCCAAAAAAAAAAATAAAATAAAAAGGTCTTTATGATCAGCTCCCAATTAAAATCCCTGTGCACTGAGTCTCCAAAGAACTTCCCTCATTGGCAATATTTCACCTGTGTTGTCACAACTTGTTCTGGGGGGAATTAAGTGCCTCCTGTGGGACTCTGGAAGGTTGTGCCTGGTTTTCCTCAGATATCTCATGACCCTTTGCTAGCAATGCTTAGAACCTTTTGCTGTAATAAATCACAACACTGAGTATGAGAATATGCTGAGTCCCAAAGAATTACTGAATGTGAGGGTCTTGGAGATCTTCCAATATATCTTTTAAGAAAGACAGCACAAAAGAGCTCTTTATAGCACTAAATAAAATCATGACATAGGTAAAAAGTAAAACTCAAAAGTGAAGAATAGAAATATCTTAAACCCTTTCCAATCATTTTCATGTATGTACCAAAGTTATGATATTTAACAAAACTAAGCCTATGTGTAAAACATTCATAAGTATTATAAAAGCCCACTAAGTATAAAATAAGTCAATGCATATAAATACAAATTCTAAATGATAAGAAAATATTGTCACTGGATTTTTTTTTCAATTGAGGCATATAAAATCATACTATCTTTTAACTGATGACAGTTTATATTCAATGAAATACAGTAACTGATATAATTTGATTAGCTAAAGCAGTAAGTCAGCATCTACAGAAAAACTACCTCATGTATGTGAGAAAGCAATATAAATTACAACAGTCAAAGAACAGGAATAGAAAAAGAATTGTTTCTATTGTTTCTGTATTCCATGAACTTCCTAAATGCCTAACTTATTTACATGAATCATTTATAATTCTCAAAGTTTCTAGGAAAGCATTAACATAGACATTTTCATTCCACCTGATTTAAGAAATCCATGGGAACACAATACTTAGCTTTTAATCTTGTGTAGGCATCCCTTTTAAACATTTTTACACTACTAGGTTGTATGCATTTTCAACTAACTGCTTCTCAGCTCCAAATGCAGCCTTCTACATATGCTCTATGATGAACACTATTTCTCTGTTGACATGAACATTGTTCTGAATGTGAGATGGTACTGAAGGGACACCACAAGAAGAAAAGATTATTACAATGAAAGAGTTGACGTGTGATGATTAATCTTGATTGTCAACTTGATTGGCTCAAAAGATACCTAGCATATTAGGAAAGTATATTTCTGTTTGTATCTGGATAGATTTTGGGCCCCGGCCTAGGGGACTATCTGGCCCGTAACCCTTTCCACTCAGCTCTTCAGTTCTCTGCTTCCTAAATGCCAGGAGTTGAGCAGCTTTCCTCTGCCACACCCTTCTGACATGACGTTTCTGCGGTGGAGCCAGTGGGCCATGGACTGAAACCTCTGAAACTGCGAACCCAAGCCTCTCCTCCAAAAGTGCAGGTGTCAGGTATTTTGCTCCAGCAATGGAAAGGTGGCTGTATTAGTCACTTTCCTGTCACTGGGACAAAACATCCCACATTGCAACTTAAAGGAGGAGAGGTTTATTCTGGTTCACAGTTGAGTCCACAGTTAGATAAAGATATAATAAATGGTCAATAAACAAATGAAAATTTGTTCAATACCATTAGCTATCAGAGAAATGCAAATCTAAACAACAATGATGTATCACTTTATATTCACTGTGATGAATTTATCAAAGATAGATAATAAGGCTTGTAAGGATATGGCTAAATCTCATATTATGTTGGTAGGAATCTAAAAGAGTGGCCCTCCGTAAACCAGTCCAGCAGTTCCTCGAAAAGCTAAATGTAATTACAAAAAGACTTGACAATTTCACTTCAGGGTAAATACTGAAGTGAAACTGAAATATATGGCCGCAAAAAAATTTGTAGACGCGTGTTTATAGCAGCATTACTCATAATAACCAAAAGCAGATAAAACTCAAATGTCTATCAATTGATGTTACCTAGTTAAATATAATATATATACACAATGGAATATTATTTATGATAAAAAGGATACTGATATATGCTACATGCATAAACCTTGAAAACTATGCTACAGGAAAAAAAGTGACACAAAATACTTCAGAGTTTATAACATTTTTATGACAATACATAAAGCAAAATTAGTAGTTGACTAGGGTTTGGAGGGATGAAGTGAAATGGGAAACAAACACTTTTGTAGCAATGGTAAAATTTACTGTAGTGATAGTTGCACAAGTCTGACTAAATTATACTCAATTGTATCAATAAGCTATTATATACTTTAAAAGAAAGAAAAACAATTTCAGGTAAAGAAATTTTTAATCAACAGACTTGCAGTAAAGAAAATACAAAAGATGCTCTTAAGGCAGAAGAAGAATTAGAATTCTAGATGGAAATTTTTAATTTGCCATGAAGAAATGCAGAAACAGAAATGATGATGTCGGAGACCTTAAAAAAATACAGAAAGGGTAAATAAATAAAGAACATAATCACTTACTGCATAAAACAATGAAAATGTATTACTGGGTACACACACACCAGCAGTAATGACAGGGATAAATATAGTTGAAAGTGTTTGACGGGTCTAGTATTGTCTGGAAAATAACAGCATATGTACCGTCACCCCTTCAGATAAAATGGTACAGTATCTGCCCATTCAAACAACCATCCACCAAAGATATTTGAAAAAAAAGTCTGTATTGAACATGTGTAGACCTTTTTCTTGTCATTATTCCCTAAGAAATATTTGGTATCTGCTAGAGGGACCACCTTCTATCTAAATGCCCCGCCCCGGCATTTTTTTTTTTTTTTTGCCTTGAAGTCTAGTTTCTTTGAGCCTATCAAAAATGCAACATACTGTATACTCTCTACAGTAGCCACAAAGTGAATAGAGAGGAAGAATTAAACATTAACAATTTAAAAGGGGGAAGATTTTATTAAAAATAGTACAAAAGGTAGCAATACATAGGTGAATAAATGAAACACCATAGGACAAATGTACAATAGTACAGTTAAATTGATATATATACATTAAGTGTAGTAATATGTCAGACAGAAGACAAAGCCTAATAAGTGAAATTTTTAAAAGTACATTCTATAAAACCCATGTCTTAAATTTAAGGACAAAGAAGGTTGAAAGGCTGGGAAAATGATAAAAATACTAACTAAAATAAACCTAAATACAGCAATACTAAAATCAACATAGTCTTTAATGAAAGCAGCAATGTTAACAACAGAGGGTTATTTAATAATAATAAGAGTCAAGTCCCAGGAAGAAGCAACAATTCCAAATTTGATTGTAATCCACAACCTAACCTCAAACCACAGAGCAAAAACTCACCCACCTCAATAAAAGCAAATCCACATTTTGGCAATTTTAATATACTCATTAATTAACTGATGCAAGAAAAAAAAAAGACAAAGATCTAAACAACACGACAAAGTCAATCTAATCGGTGTACTTATACAGAGAGAAACAGAGACAAAGACAGACACTTCACATAACAAAATTAATGTACACTCTTTTTCAGTTTTACACAGAATTGCCAGTGAGCCCTAAGACTGGATTACAGAGTTCCTTGACACAATATAATTGTAAAAATCAGTAAGGACAACTTACCCCTGTATCTCCATACACTAAAAATTAAACTCTGAAATAATACCTGAGTCAAAAAGATCACATTTAATTTTAAAATTCTCTGAATTGAATACATACACAATTTAAAATCATACTCAAAGCAAAATATATAGGCTTAAATGAGAAAAGATAAAAGTTGGAAATCCGTAATCTCAACAACTCAAAGAATTGTTAAAAACTCCCTCCAAAAGACAGATAAAATAGAAAATGAACTAGAAAACTAAGATCAGTGAATCAAAAGTAGGTTCTTTGAAAAGTGTAATAAAATTGATGACTTATCCAGGAAACAAGAGAAGGCACAAAATACCAATATGACAACGAAAAAGATGAGGCATCATTATAAATTCTCTGGGCAGTAAATAGATAATAAGAGGATATTTTAAACAATTTCACATCAACTGGTTTGAAATCATGAAATTGACAAATTCCTACAAAAATGCAATGTGCCAAAACAAACACAGTAAGAGAAACCTGACTGGTACTATACAGTAATTTAAAATACCCTCCAGGCCTAGAGGGTTTTTCTTATGGATTCTACCGACAAAGGAAAAAATAAGTAAAATAAAATAAAAACCAACCTTAAATTTTGAAACAAGATACAAAAAGATGTAACACTTTTGAAGTTTTTAAAAAGCCCCACGGAGTTTTAGCCAAAAGCATCGTAAGAAAATTACATGTCAATTTAATTCATAAACATAAATAGAAGAAAATAATAACATTAAATCCAGTGAAAATTAATAAAGGATATATTCATCAAAACTAAACTGGGATTATTCTAGAAACACAAAAGTGTCAGTTTCATATTTTTAAAAGTAATTCACCACATTATCAAGGGGGGGAGTCACATCATCACCTACAAAAACAAAGCATTTGACAATATTTTAACAGCCATCAAGACAAAAATTTTTAGCAAACTAGGAATAAAGAAACTTCTGTGGTATGATTTTAAAAAGGTTCTAATAAAAACAAAACTAAGCAAACATCACATTTAACTTTGAGATGAAGAACACTTAACTTCTGAGATTATGAATGAGACAATGCTTCCAGCCAATGCTTTAACTCAGTATTATATTGGAAACGCTGTTCTAGCAACACAATAAAGCAAAGAAGAAGTAAACAAAAGCATAAGAATTAGACACAGTCATGTTTTCATTACAAAGTATTAGAAATAAGTGAATTTAAACAAGGTCCTTGTACATGAGACTACCATACCAATATTAATTATCTTTATATATGCTTGCAAATGATTAGAAAATGTTATAATTACAGCAAAAAATCAAGTAACTTGAAATAAATCTATAATTCAAATAATTCAGATTAAGTTTAATCCAAAATTTACAGTTAGAGAGACTTTTACACATGTAAAAAAAACTAGAAAGTTTTTAAAATTACAAAGAGACACTGTAATATTTGTAGAAAGAGAGAAAATATGGTCCAGTGGAACAAAATCAAAAACTAAACTTCCACATATAGGGCCACTTGATTTATTATACAGGTAATACTGCACAGGCGATCTTTTCCATAAATGGTGATTTATGGAAATCATCATTCATAGAAATAAGAGAAAAAATCCTACCATATATAATCACATATAATCACAAAAATAAATTCTAAATGCATCCTACTAATGGCAAAATAATAAGTCTTTTTATTTTTCATGATGATGTGCTAGGAAAAAAAATCTGTGAACAAGACACAAAGAATGAATCATAAAAAGACTGGCTTTGACTACCTTGATAGACATTAAGGAACTTCTGCTTATCAAAACATCGTTAATAGAGTAAAAAATCCAGAGTTAAAGGTATTTGCAATACATATAGCAAAGGATTAATATCTAACATACATAACCAACTCCTACATATCCGTACAAAGACAAAAAAACAAAAAAATAAAAGAAACCCAACTGAATAAAAATGCAAAGAATGATGAGGCTTTTAACAATACAGGACATTCAAGTAACCATGATTCTTAGACCTCAAATCATTGGGGAAATACCAAGTAAAATCACAATGTTATACCATTACACATTGATTGGAGTGGCTAAAAGGAAAATACTGATATTACAAAGGAGCTGGTAAGGATACAGAGCAACTGTAAATCTTACACAATATTGGTAGGAATATAAATTGTTATAAACACTGGGGAAAAATACACACTATTAACCACCACTTCTACCACCAACGCTGTACAAGTACAACGCTGTTCACACAAGTATACTATTCATAAAAGCCTCAAGACAAGAACAGCCCAAATGTCTGTCCAATATTAAAAAAACCATGGAAGTCAATGAACAGAATACTGTACATTTCAAAAAAATGACTGCTACAACATGGACAAATAAAATCAGCAGAGAAATATTATATAAACTTCAAGAACAGGTAAAACTAAAACTATAATATTGAAAGAGGGAATTTAGTTATTCGTGACAAGAAATTAAAAATAGTGTGAAAGGAGCTTCTGGAGTACTAGTGATGTTTTATTTCTTGACCAGGGTCATGGTTTCATGGATATACAGTACTCATTTTCCAATATGCTGTTCAATGGACTGCACACCTCACGCAGGAATCAAAATAAAAGATTTACTACTTCATGAACTTGTCTCAACTCTATCCAAACCAGCTCACACTTCCTATCTTCAAAATGCTATACTTATTTGGCACTTTGACTTGAAATAAGCCCTGAATCTCAGTTAACACAAATAAAAATTACTATCCTTTTGTTATGGCTTGAATTGTGCCCCCCTCCCAAAAAAAGATAAGGTGAAACAACTTCCAGAACCTGTGAATACAACCTTATTTGGAAACAGGATGGGTGCAGATGCAATTTGATGTAATATAAGATGAGGAAATACTGGAGCAGTGTGAGGGCCTTAAACCAGTAAGACTGTTGTAATTACAAAAGCAAAATGCCATGAAAGATATACAGGGAGTGTCACATGATGACAGAGGCAGACATTATATGAACGTAGCAGTAAGCCTAGAATACCAAGGATTGACAGCGGATACCAGAAACTACGAAGAGGCAAGGAAGGATTCTTCTCAGAGAAGGCAGAGAACCCTGCTGACAAATTGGTTTCCAAATTCTAGCCTTCAGAACTGTAAAAGAGCATACTTGCACTGTTTTAAACTACCTAATTTGTGATACTTTGTTATGGCAGCCATAGGAAACAATATACCCTTCTATACACACTTAATTCTTGACTCAACCTCCCATTTAGCACATTACACAAGTCTCTCATTTGTCCAATAAAAACCTCCAAATTTACTCATTCCCCCAATTTCTCATATCCTGGCATCTCTAAGACATATTATCTTATAACTGTTTTTAAACATTTCCCTTACATTTCTACCCTGTCAACCTAATTCTTACCTTAATAACTACATCTAGAATATATTGCTTATGATAAAATCACTATTTCTTAAGTACTAGTTTCCTTATTTTATGTTTGTTTCCCAACTGTCAGACATCCTGTAATGTAATAATCAAAAGGCTCTCAGTAATCTGACTGTATAGTCTACTTCTTTCAATACATAAATGCTATCAGTTCCCAAGAACATATTTTATCTTTTATCAGCTAGCTAATAAATATTTTACTCTTTCATAGTACTTAGAACAATCTCTAGTAGATTCAGTGCTTAATTAAATATTAACAGCCACAAGCATAAACCTATTATTATGTCCATACTAGCATATACATTTTCTAACTTCATGGTATACTTATGCCTTCAATGCTGACTCATCATTTAATTCATTTTTAGTTGACGTTTTATTCATTTTCCCCTAAAAGTTCCATCACAAATCCTAACATAATCCCATACTCACTTATTCTAAATACATCACTTAAATCACCAAAGGTCAAAGTCTGTCCATAACCGCCCTCTCATATCTATACATAATTTTATTTTCCTTATAAAAACTAAGGGACTCTGATTTTAAGATTAGCCTCTCCTATCTATATTTTTAATGTTTCTGCTTACTTTCTGTTCCTGGACCATGTCATATCATGGGGTTCTCTTTTCTCAAAGACACAGAAGTCTTATCATTAAAAAGAAAAAGCTTTTCTACCTTCTGTAGCACATACCCACAAACAAAGTATGTTCTTGGGCTGTGGCAAAAGCAGCACCAGGTTTGCAAAAGCTAAGTCAGACACAAAGCTAAAATACCAGTGTCTAGTGAAAGGGGAAGTAAGTAATGACCATGACAGACTGTCCTTCAACAATATGTTGGCTGTTCTTCTGGATGAAGTTCTAGATGTATACTTAGATGGCTGTTTCTTGACTTCCACAAGTGAGCCACGCATCATCATTTAGTAACTTTATTAACTACAGTCAAATTTCTGAGGTTAACTAAGCACCTTAACCACTGTCTTAGCTTGGACTGCTATAATGAAATACCACAGATTGGCTGGTGTAAACAACAGACATTAATTCAAGGAACCACCACGGACAGGTTCCTGGTGAGAGCTCCGTGCTTTGCCGATGGTTTGTTTCTCTCTGTATCTTCATACAGCAAGGACAGAATACCATCCATCACACTGAGGGTTAGAAGTTCAACATATGAATGGAGGGGATACAAACATTCAGTCTCCAGTAAGTGATATTATTATTCCCCCTACTATTTCTCTTTCACATCTTTCCCAAGAGTAGGCATTGCTCTCTTATTTCTTCACTAGTACCTCATTTGTTAATTCCTTAAGATCTGATTTTTTTTCTTCCAATTATTTTCCTAAAGTTACTGAGTCAACAGTGTCTTCCTCTTCACTACTAAATGTATTTATCAAGTAGATTTTTTCCACATTTCTCTTCTCTCTCCTTCCCTACAACAACATATCCACTCAAAATACCCCAATCTTAAAAATCTTTACATCCCCTCCTCTGTATTCCAGGTTTTTTCCTTTTCTTCTCTCTGCTTCTTTCTCTTCCTCTACTGTAGCCCTCTTCTTTTACTCAGAGCCCATCCAAATACCTCATTCCATCTGATAACTCCCAATTTTACATTTTATCCCTTACTTTTCTCTTATATCTACAGTTAAAAAAAAACATATCCTTAGAGGCACCAAAATTAAAACACCTTCAAAGAATTGCTGGGCTGGTTAATCAATTCCTGCACCATCCTTCCCTAGTCATCTGAGGAGAGAAATCCAAATCAGTTCATATTTAACATTCTTCCCCACTCACAATGACATCCAAACATTATGAAATTTATTTCTCAGACCCATTCTTCCTTTCAAATCCCTCTACCAAATTGACATTTATCTTTGTAATGCTCTCTTCCATGGATCCCTGCACGTTTTCCCTTTCACTGTCTCCATAATGCCAATATATCATTAACATTGCTGCTGAGCTATACAATATTTTCAAATCAGAGTTGACTCAATAGTTACCTGTGCTGTACAGCCTACTGTACCAGAACATAACCTCCTCAGAAAGAGGCAGGGGTCCTTATCCTACTGGTCTTTTCATCTTATAATGCCTTTTTTTTTCATTGAAGTGGCCTTGAAAATGGTATCTAAATTCATCCCTTAAGATTCAGCTTGAAAATTAGCTCCTGTTTAAGTCTTCCTTCACCCCATTAAACTGCTCCTCTTTTTATAATCCCAAAATACTGTTTACATTTCTAACAAAGAACAGTATACTGCTAGTTGTATTTGTAGAGCCCTTTACTGCAATTTAATGTTCACAGCAATTCTGTGGAGGAAGTACTGTGTTACTTAGCCAATTTTACAAGAGATGAAACTGACAGAAAAATTAAGTAACCTGGTTTGAAAGACAGACAGACCGATATACACACACATAGACAGACACACACCTCTTCTAATTCGAATCTCCTAGCAATCAAATTTTACATTTCCTAATGGTGAAGTATTGAAAAGTCTATCAGAGTCCTGTGTAAGAAATGCTTTGCTTTTTAAATATTCTCTATTTCCTGTTTGAAATACGCCAGTTGTACCCATCTGAACTCTACCTATTCTTGAAGACATAGCTCAAAAGTTTAACCTTTTTTAATTCGCTTTCCTTGACTAGTCCAGACTGATCTTTATATAAACCATATATAACTTGGTATGCTGTATGTGTGTATGTGTACACACGCACACGTGGGTTCTTTTATGCTATTAGTTTTAAAAGCTTGAAAGTAGCCACTATCACATATTCCGCCAGGGTGTTTTCCACACTACCACATACATGGTGATGTTCTATCACCTGTTTCCAGATTGATGCTTGGTAGTCTCCTATCTATCCCCAGAGCCAATTTCTAAGCCTTTAATTTCTTTCCATAATAGATCACCTGTAGTGACTAAATAACTGTATTTCACTATGTCTTAACACTAAAAATGTATTCCTCAACTCATTCCCCAAATTTAAAGCTTACAGGTCAAGGAAGTATTCTAATCATCTGGTAGAAAAATCTAGAGTGACTATTTTAGATGTCTGTAGAGGGCAGCAAAGCAACAGCAGTATCATCAAAGAAAAACATGTATTTTTCTTAGGGAACTACAGATTTGTTTTTATATTTTAACATACGCTGTCAGGACTAAAGTTTTCTGAGGACAGTATACTTTTGGGGATGCTATGTACAAATTTCACTGGCTACTGATATATTTAAACATCTTTACTGTCAACTATAATACAACAAAAATGTATCAATGCCCATATCCTTTTACATACACATGGAAAATAAGTTTGATAATCAATGTATGGCTATAAAACAGGCACTATAATTGCTCAGTACTTCAAAAATTTAAAAGTTGAAAATACTTCTCTAAATGAAAAACAATCTTTTTATTTCCTAATTTTATTGCTTTAAGTACAAAAAAGAATATCAATAATCAAACTACAGTCTACTTCCTGCTAAAAATAAGTCTTAATTAATCAGTATTACTAGTTCCAGTCCTGAAATGCTTTGTTTTTGTTATTCAAATATTAGTCAACCATAGGGCCTATACCACCTTTAAAGAAAAAAAAGTCATGACTCCCTTACCGTTGTACTAATAGACAACATCAAACAGAAGACAACAATTTGAAAAGGAACAGGAGTTCCTAACAGTTATTTCAGTATTATAGGTGATTCTACTTCTGAACTAGTCAAATTGTGTCATTAGATAATTATATATTTGCGATCAATATTTATAGGAATGACAAAGCTACAGTTGATATTGAATACAACTGCATCATTTGCATATGCTTCTTGAAGTTTGTTTTGGTGGTAATTTTTTACTTCCCTTAACAAGCAGACTAGCAGAGATTTAGAGTGCCTGCTACAGCTATTAACATAAACAAACTCATGCGTTAATGAAAAACGATGCTCCGATATTCCAACCCTACACTCTTA
Source organism: Hystrix cristata (assembly GCA_004026905.1). Lineage (NCBI taxonomy): Eukaryota > Metazoa > Chordata > Mammalia > Rodentia > Hystricidae > Hystrix > Hystrix cristata. The sequence continues at coordinate 253,948 of PVJO010000202.1, forward strand.
ACAAGGTTAGAATTGTTATCTGTGTATCTTCTTCCACTTGACTCTCTTAAATAATAATGAAATTGAGAAGCATTTTCAAATTTTCCATTTAAAATAAAAGCACGAGTATGTCTCCAAGCAGGTTTAAAAAGTAGAGAGTTTACAGTCTGACTTCATCAGTAGTAAATTGAACTTATAGCCATAAGTGATTATTTCTAATTTAAATCAAATTAGTAGAGTCTGAGTCCATAATGACATTTGTGAAAGGAATCCTAATTGAATCCGCAGTAGCTATGACTAAATTAGAAATTTTACTAATAATCTCTGAAAACAATGGTGTAAAATGTTTTCATAAAGGCAATCACATCTACCATGAAAAATTCATGGAAATAGTTTCTATATGAAACTGATCATACTAGCATTCACCAATACTAATTTTCATTAGTATTTTTATTTTTCTTCTGAATTGAAGCAATTAGAAGTCAAGAACACTTTTAATTACAAATAGTGTTTTCAAACAGAGTTGGAGCCCTACCTCTGTGCACCTATTTTCATATTTGCCCTTTGGTCATGGCTTTCCTAATAGTAGCATTAGTGTATTTTCATTGATAAATAAACAATCTTAAATTTATCCACTTATTCCTAAAACTGAAACACAGAGTGAGATGTACCATAATTAAAGTGAAATGGCATGCCACAGAAGTTGTTTAAACTACATGCATTCTAGGTTAAATAAGGCACAAATGATTTTGCAATACCAAAATGGAAGACTTGTGGTCCTCCCGAAAGGTCAATTCTGCAAAGACTTGAAATTCAAAATAGGTAAGAAGATAATGGGAATAAAGAGAGAACTAAAGAGGGCAAAAGGAATTTAAAAACAAAAACCAGGGGAGAACTATCTTTAGGCTTATTTTCTAGTTTATACCTCAAATTTAAAATACATATGCTTTCCAAGATAGGAATAATACCATGAGCATGCAACTCTCTAAAGATGTATTTCTCATACAGTGTTTGCCACAACCTGGATTCTGCAACACAGTAAGTATTACACAAAATAATGTAAAGTAAAACAGGATATTTTATTTAATTTCTTTAGCCACCAGCCACAATACACTTACTACTGAGTACACTAAATGTGTGTGGCTAGTCCAAATTAAAGTGATCTCTACCTGTAAAATATCCACAGGATTTCAAAGATTTACTATGAGAAAGTCAGGTGTGGTGGTACATGCCTGTAATTCCAGCACTTAGGAGGCTGAGGCAGGAGGAGCCCTATGAGTTCAAGGCCAGCCTAGGCTACATAGTGAGTTCAAGGCCACCCTGAACTACATAGCCAAACCCTGTCTACAAAACCAAAAAAAAAAAAAAAAAAAAAAAAGAAAGATTTACTATGAAATAAAATGCAACATATCTCAATTTTATTATCATTTGCATGCTGACATTATATTTTGGTTATCTTGTACTAAACATATTAACTTCACTTGTTTCCTCTTTAATGTGGGATGAGGAAAACAAAGTTATATAGCTCACATTATATTCCTATTCACAGTGCTCATTGAGACTATATTTAATTTTGCCGCTAAAATAAATAAATTTGTCTAGTATATGCCAAGCACATGAGCATATCTACAGTGAATAAAATAGTGGAGTGTATTTCTTTGAGAAGAGTGATCATGTGTGGCCAACACAGTAAACAAGAATGCCATAATGAAGAGATTTGTCAGGGAGAAAAAAAAAATCTGAAAGTGATACAAATATCCGAATGCCCAGCCTCCACTCCCCAATCCTCTTGCAAAAACTATTGATCCAGTGAATCCACAGTTGGGTCTGGCACTGTTTAAAAAAAAAAAAAAAATCCCCCAGTGTCTGTGATTTGAATCCACTCATAAACCCTACTTTGGCTAACTACTGCTATCTGGAGATAGTGATTTACATCAGCAGTCTCCAATCTTTTTAGCACCAGAGACCAGTTTCTTGGAAAATAATTTTCCCGTGGATAGGGAGGGGTGGTTGTTTCTCTTTTCTATTTAAATTTCTTTTTTTTAAACTAGTATATGTTTGGGATACGTAATAATTATATACCCCAGCCCTAGTATCACTGCCTCAGCTCCACCTCAGATCATCAAGCATTAGTTTATCCTAAGGACTGTATAACCCAGACTCCTCCCAGGCAAAATTCTAGGAGGGTTTGCACTCCTATGAAGCTAAAGCAGTTAGTGACTGGCTGGAGGCAGAGCTCAGGTGGTAAAGCTGAAGATGGGGTACTGCTGCTCTACAAACAGACGACAGAGGAGCTTCCCATGGCTGAAGCCTCTGCTCACTTCCTGTCATGCAGCTCCGCTCCCTGTCCCAGCCTGGGGGCTGCGAACCTCTGATCCCCTGATTTATAGCACCCCTCCATCCTTTCTTAGAAACTTTATTTCTTCTAAAGAAACCTGGCCTGTAAACCTAAAGAGCCTCTACTGGATGCAACAGTCAACCTATTTAAAATAAGTTTGACATTTTTGTTTTAACCAAGAGTCTAACTGTCCATTCTTAGCTATTTAATCCAATTATAAGCTGGTATGTTTTTACATGGCTTAAATTCCAGTTTATGAGTATTGATTCATAAGGCAACAGCCCTGCTCTGCTCATCTCAATTAGCAGAATGAATGGTAGGCAATCGACAGACTTGAAAAGAAAACAACCTCTTAGATGCTGTACAGAAAACAGGTACAATTCACAATATAAACATAAATTAATACCCTTAGGTCTCTATAGTGCCTGCAATGTGTACAAATCTAAACTCAGTGGAGGGAGACCTCTTTAAAAGTTTGAACTGATGACCTACATTGTAAGTGAACCATTTAAGAAAAACACTTGAAGCTCACGCTTCAAAAGGTTTGCAGCAAACTTTAATAAATGGCTAAACTATACCAGAGCTAGTACAAAAATAAAAATTATTAATGAAGTTCAGGAATGGATGTACGTTCAAGAATTCACATGATTTTAAACAAAACTGCATAAGGCACTCAAAAGTATGACAGACTAAAGGTGCTCAGATTTTTGGATCTGACTGCTTGGCACTCACAATCATCTTTAAAATTCCATTATTGACCTAAAGGTTATTTGTGTAATCCTAAATCTACATATTAACAGTGATTCTATTAAGCATCTCATTTTCTGCAAATCATTTAGCGCTTTTCGTCGTTTTATGAACACTTTTATACGCTACAGAATATGCAATAAAAGATATTATTTACTAATTTTAATAAATTACAGAATACCAAAATACTATTTTTTGACAAGGACACACCACAGCCAGCTTCTCTTTGGTAAGTTTCAAATAATTGATAAGTTTTATTCTAGAATGATCTAGATATAAAATTTACACCATAGTTGCTCAACCACTAAATTATAAATATGTAAATATATGTAAGAACAAGTTGAACATCTGTAATCCGAAAATCTGAAATTCAAAATCCTCTAAAATTAAAACCATTTTGAGCAACATGATACCACAAGTAGAAAATTCCATAAACTGTGTATTATAAAACCTTGATTCATGTACAAAATTACTTAAAAATTGTATAAAACTGCCTTCGGGGTATGTGTTTGAGGATATGAAACAAATGTACTTTATGTTTAGACAAGGGTCACATCCCCAAGATCTCTCATTATGTATATGCAAATATAGCAAAACCCAGAACACTTCTGGTCCCAATCATTTCAGATAAGGAATACGTAACCTGTTTGAAGTAATCAAGGTAAGCTAGAAAACATATATACTACACATACATGTAACTGTCCAGCTTTTCTAATTCTTACTTCTGATGCTCTAGCTAATTGCAAGAAACAGTTTATCTTTTCGGCTTACTTCTAAATTTGGTTCACTTTCCAATAATACATGTTTAGGATATGGAAAAACTCATCATTTGGCAACATGTACTCTTAGTCCCAAGCCGATGTTACTGGTAAAGAGTCAAAGTAGAAGCCAAATTATGACTACTCTTTCCAAATCCACCTTTTCAATATAATCACTAATGTTCTGTAAAGTGACCTTACGGAACTGCCAAATCTTAAAATGCATTTAACATTCCTGAGGGAAGATTCAACTAGTTTCCATATAAATATATGGGTGAATTAATACGACTATATTCTTATTTTTGAAAACTGGTCCTCTGTACATTTGTCTCAGGCAAACTTAACAAGTATTAAAGACTACATACTTGGTATGAATACAGCAATCCAACTAATTGAAAAACTCAATTATTCCAGACACCAGAGCAGAATTTAACAATCACTAAAACCAGGCTAAATGATTTATGATGTAAAATATAATAAATACTAACATCTGAGTGCTACTGCGTTTCATACACACTAAATGTTTACTTAATTCTTCAATTAATCCATAAAAAAACCATATTAGGAGATAACATAAATAACCTGCCAATGGTTCACATCTATAAGTAGCAATCTTTTTGCACCAATTGCTTTGTTAGTAACTAAATCATACAGAAAGAGAAATTACAATCTTATACCATTATCATATGTCTAATCTCAATACTCTGACTCAAATGACTCAAATGATTTTTAGGGATTGGGGATGTAGTTATGTAGCAGAGCACTTGCCTCTTATACACAAGGCCCAGCACCACACACAAACACACACACACACACACACACACACACACACACACACACAGATTGCCTCCCTTGTACATTTATCTGCCTTTATACCTAGTAAGTTAGGTAAAACTCATGATACCTCTGTGGATCACTTATCATAAATAAAAAACTCCCCTGTTATCACCTCTTTCCTTATGCTTACCAATACTGTAAGAACCTCCAGGAAGCCAGGAAGTGTAACACACTCATAATCATGTGTTACACCTCCAAGTAACTATGAAGTACATAAAAAGTATTCAAACTACTTTTAAAGGTCCTGTATTGTTTTTTTCTATCATCTTCTAAACAACCATCTTAAAATAAAAAGCCTGCTAAAAATGTGAAGAGTGGCAGAATCCCAGAGTAAAAAGAGACCTCACAAAGGTCAAACAATCTATCTTTTCATTTATCAATATCACATCTCTGTAAATACTCTCTACCTCTTAAGAAAAATGTAAGAAGTAAAAATGAAATAAATCTGATAATTGATTGCAGTCATCACAAAGAAAGGTGGAATTTCAGAATTTAATAAACAAGGTTTGTCAAGTCAGAAGTCATTACAAACCTAGTCCTCTCTATTTTTGTACCTAGGAACTCTTTTAGGCTTAAAAAAAATAAGTGACAATTGGTCAATCTGTAAAAAAACAGAATAATACATACCTCTCCAAACAGCAAATCTGACAAATTTTCTATGGATTTCAGAATATGAAGTCTATCCGTTGTGAGGAATAATTTTAACAAATTAGCATGAGAAAGGTAACTATAATAAAAGTCAAGGGTAAATTTAAGAACATACCAAAAACAACAAAAAAATCTAAATACAATAAAACAAAGCATTCTGATCAACAAATCATCAGACTGTCATCTTTTCAAATCTTAAAAATTTTTTCAACTCTATAATGGGTCTACTCAAATGCAAGTATGTGCCAAACCTCATAAGCAGTACATGACTGTTAATACTACTAGCATAAGTAGTTAGATCAACAAGTTGTTAGATCAACAAATAGCATATATGAAGAAAATTGTTTCCATACTTACTAAGCATCCCTAAGTCACAAAAACTGTGTCCTATTCAAAGACTGAACTCTAAAATAGAGGTTAATGGAAAAAACTTGTCATATAAGAGCTCACAAATTAGGGTGTTATAACACTATAAGTTAAAAAAGGAAGCTGTGTAAGTGAGCAGTACACAGTAATACCAACCTAGTGTCTATGTTTACATTTACAAGCAGAGTGACTCTTAAAAACTTCCATTTATACCTCCTCTAAATCTTAGTCTATACACATACATGGCTTAAATTTTTATGTTCTAAAATAAACTATCAAGCTCCTCCAATAGCACATTACTGAAGTTTTTTTTTAAAAGCTCTTTTCTTCTTCCATGTGAAAAACCAATGTGTTCCTTCAAAAAGTAATGAGCATCATTTGCACAACTACAGTGAAATTATTATAGAAATTCTACCTCCTGTATCAGCTATTCATTCGTATTACTTACTTTGTCTTCCACAGGGCTTTTGCCTTACTAGACAAATATACTGCTCTGGTGGTGCAAATATTTTTTTAGTCCTTAACAAAAACTAAGTCAGGATAGTAAGTAAACTGTTCATCCTCCTTCCAACTATCTTTGAACTCAACTGTAAGCGGCATTTACACTCCTTCTTAATGGAACATGAGAAAAGCACATAAATTCAATTTATAGGGGTAACTGCATTAAGAACTGTATCTTGGAACCAAACATCTGGGGAGTGGCCATACAGAAACACTGTACATTAGATAACGTGCCATTTATCATACTTCATTCTGTATAAATCAGAAACTTTCACTTGGTATAGCATCATATTTGAGGCTTGACACAGTCCTGGACATATGGTGGCAAACTGTAAATTTTCAGCTTACAGGGGGTACTTGATCTTCTTCAAAATCACACTACCCTTTGTAATAAACATTGGTAAAACTTCAGTTTACGATTTCAAGGTACACTGAGAACAGTGTACCTTGACAAGTGTAAATTTTACCCCTCTACCTTCCCCCAAGAAAGAGCCCTTGAATGAATAACAGCATTCTGATACTACCTCAAGACATTTGGAGCTAATCTCCAATGAATGGTCTTCTCACTTTCGCAAATCACTGCGGTCTATTACCACTTACCACTATTTTACTTGCATCAAAAGCAGAATTTTTTTACATGATCTTTAAAAAATAGGCCTACAGTCTCAGATATCTGGGTACAGAATGTACGTAGAGTAGCACCCAAATGTGACAGGAAAATTGAACCAAGAGGTCAGTCAGAAAGACGCGGGGAAGAGAGACGGGGCTCGTTAGATTAGAACCAAGGCACAGCGGATGCACTCAGGTATTGAACACGTAAGTCTCAATTCCAGAACAAATATGATTTGCTAAAATATGCAGGGACCAAGTGAAAGACGCCTCACAACTAGAAGGCAGCGACCGGGCTCAATCTAAAGAGACGAGAGGCTACCAGGGCAGAATGGGTCCAGAGGACCCGAGAAAACTGGTCGAAGGGGACGCTGCAGCAGGGCGCGTTAAAATGGTGCCTTCTTCGCCCGGTGGAAGGCCACGAGGGCTGGACCCGAAGGCTTCATTCTGTCGGGCTCCTGTCTCAGGGTTTCCGGGATCACAGCTCAAGTTTCACCGGGAAGGGAAAAAAGAAAAAGAGGAGGCGGCAAGCGTGCATCCCGGCTTCCTCACCACACCGCCCCGAAGTCTGCGTTCTCCGCTCCCCCACGAAGGAGTAGGGAAGTAACGGTCCCCGGAGCAGACGCCCAGCCCGGCACACACAGCCGGCGCGACCCTGGCCCTCGGCGCGGCGACCGCCGGCCCTTCCCAGGCCTCGCCCCGGGCGCGGCCAAAAGTTTCCAGCCAAAGTCCGCGGCGCCCGCTCGCTCCGCCAACCGCCCCGCGGCAGCACCGCCGGCCCGGCCCGGCCCGACCCGACCCGACCCGGCCCGGCCCCGCGCCCGGACCCCTGCCCTCCCTCGGCCCGCGCCGGCGCCGCGGTCCACCTACCACAGAGCCGGGAGAGCAGCAGCAGCGGGAAGAGCAGCAGCAGCAGGGGCGGCGGCGTCGGGGGCGGCGGCAGGAGCCCGGCCGCGAGGGGAGAAGCCGAGGAAAGTTGCGCTCTGCCGCCCGCGGGACCCTGCGCGGCCGGCGCCATGCCCCTCCCGCCGCCCGGCCCCCGGGCGCCCGGGCCCCGCCGCTCCGAGCTCCGGGCAGAAGGTCCGGCGCGAGTGTGCCTAACCGCTCCCAGCTCCGGCGCCGTCGCCGGAGGCTGACACTTAGCCGAGCGCTTGCAGCTGCCTCGACTCCGCCGTCGCCGACGCCACTGCCCGGGTCGACGCGGGAGCCGCCCGCCACCGCCGCCGCCGCCGCCGCCGCCACGCCCCTCCCCCGGCTCCCGCCCGCCTCGAACTCCTGGGAACTCGGAGCGCACCACCCCGCCTCGCGGGAGGGGGACAGGCGCCGACCCTTTAAACGGCGCCGGGACGCGCCCGCCCGCCAACTCGGGCTCCCGTCTGGTCCCCGGGTGCCCGCCGCGTTTCCTCTCACCCCGCCCTTCTAGATACGCTCCTCCCCCTTCAAAAAAAAAAAAGACCTCTTTATCCACTTTGATAAGGGGGCTTCTCCCAGAGCAGAGCTTTCCAAGGGACGGGAAAATCTGGACTAGGTTACCCGGCTCCGCCCCCGCTCCAGCCTCATTTTCCCCCGCCCCAGCCTTGCCAATGGTCTCGCCCACCCCGCCCCTCACGGGTCCACACGCCCCGGCGCAGGCGAGGCGGAGGGCGGCGGGACGATCGCGTTCGCTCGGCGCTGGTCGCTCCCGGGCGGTGCTGTGGCCGCTCTCGGGCGGCGCTGTTCCCGCTGCGGGGCCCGGGACCAGGAGGGGTGGCGAGGCACAGCGGGGCTGAGGCTGCCCCCCCGTGGCCCCAGCGGAAGCGCCTGTGTGAGAAACTGGACGCGGCTCTTGGGCCGACCAACCCTCTGCTCGGCTGCGGCAACGGGGGACTGACGGGAGAGACTTTGTCCCCTCTGCGCCCGGCTCGGCCGTGCTCCCCGCATCCCTCCCCGCTCCCGCCCCCGTCCGCTCGCCGAGGCTCGCCGGCCGGGGCGTGTTCTTGCCTCTTCCTCTGGCGACGAGGAGCTGGGCTCCGCCAGGTTTGCCCTCCGCCCCCGGGCCGCCGGGAGTCCGCTTTCCTTGCCGGGCGCCTGGCAGCGGGAGGCCAGGCATCTTCCCCGTCCGCGGGCTTCGAGTGCCGGGGGCGCTTTTTTTGGTCATTTGCATGTTCGCACGTGTCGTTTTATTTTCTTGTTTGTTTTCCTTTGAACTAATCGCAGAAAAGTGACCCCGAGAGGTATCAAACATCTGTTGGAGGAGCGGCCGTGGTCCGCCGTGATCCTGGTTGGGCCCGGCCCTCGTCCACCCGACCCGCACAGCCCAGGTGGCTTGACCTTGAAGCCCCAGCCACCCGCGCGCGGTTCTGCAGGGCAGAGCAGGACGGACAGTTCCGGCAGTCCGCAGGGGCGGAGGCGGGGTGGAGACGGAAGACATCAGTCCTAAGGTCTGACAACCATTAATTTTATGTAGGTCCTGCCTTCTCCATCACAGAGCCACGAATGTACTTCAGTAAGACAGGGGACAGTCACCCAGAGAGGAGTCTGTCCTTGTAAACTAAAGCTTTCCTCGAGTCCAAACCACGCTGTCTTCTCCTTTCAATCACTAGAGTCTTCCCACCATCAGCCCACTGACTTCCAATGTGTTCATCTCCAAGAGTGCACATCATTTTACCCGCTGCTTGCCTCTCTTTTTTAACTTCCGCCTCCTGCCCTGCCTTTCACCACTGGGTTTAGTCCCTCTTCCTCCACCCTTTCTTTCTCCCTTCCTTTGCCTGCTGCTGCCTTGTAAGCCTGTCTTCCTTTGTAAACCTGTCTCCTGCAGCCACTACTTTCTATTACCTATCCTCACGATGCATTTACGAATAAATCTTGTCCCGCATCGCTCTCGGAGATCCCCTGATGATGATCATAATTGACGAAATGTAGCTATTGTGACATTCCTCAGCTGTGCTGACACCACTCTTTCCCTTGAGAAAATTATTTTTCCTATTTTCACAGTCCCTAAACCTAATTTCACCACTAAATTTAGCCCGCCGCACAACGACTAGCTAATTATCTGTTTAGATAGCACTTTAACACGTTGTTGAAACTCAGTTAAATGTTAAACAACCAAAATTTTAATATCACTACCCAATTTTATTCCCCAGCCTTTCTCTGATGGTTCCAGTCTCCAGGAGAAGTAATTTAGCCAACATTTAAAAAGGCACCAAAGGCTTAATATGGGCGCTATTGTGAAATTGCTACAGAGACCATAAGAAATTAACAGGTTTGTACTTCTCAAAAGAATGATCTGGAACTTTAAAACAATGTTATTTCCTCTGTATTTGGAAAAACTGAATAGTGGCTTGCTATGATTATATTCCTCACCTAAATGAAAGAGAGTGTGGAAAAGCAGTATTTATAGGTGTTATGTATGTATTTAAAGAACACCACACTGGTGTTTTCTGTGCATATATTAATTACGTTCTAATAATAATGTGTATTGATATAGTATTTTCAATCAGAGATGTCAAAGCCTGTGCTTACCTCCCACAAAAGATAGCTTCACTATTATCTCTGCTTGACAGCTGGGAGAACCTAGGCACAGAGATTCAGTTCTCTGCAAATACTGCTGGCCATATGAGTGGTTTTCCTGCTGGTACCAACTTCTTACCTTACAGTGTACACCACTGACTGATCCCTCAAGATTTCTCTTTTTTTGAGTTAAGAACAAATTTATTAAGGAAACTCCAATTTTGCTTTCTAAGTGTGTATGATCTCAAATTACATTCTCCTTAGATCAATGAAATTTAGGCAAACTGGCATCAAGCTTTTATGTTGAAAAATAGTAGAGTAAAAAAGTTACATAGTAAAATTCACTTTTTCAAGGATTAGAACTGCTGTTGTTTCTTTAAACTTTTAATGTGAAAGTATTGCTAGGTTTTATACCATTCTTAGTTTCCTTTACAGGTAACTCTACATTTATTGTTTGAGTAACAAAAGATTCACTGGTATTTTTGACACCACTGAATACTAAAGTATGATTTTTAAAAAAAAAATCTGAACAAAAATCAACACGATCCTAATGCTAACAGTGTTTTGTTGTTTGGGCTTGAGAGTGAATACTAGTAATGTCTGTCCAACTTTCTGCCTCAAAGACTGCCAATTATCGAGGTTTATTAACTCTGAACTAAGAAAGGAAGGTTGTCATTTTCACCCAAGAAGTAATTATATACAGCGGTGGGCATTTTACATTTACTCCAATAATCCAAATTTTAAAACTTGAGAGTATTAGAATTTCTTCACTTACTGAAGTGTAGGTAGTATTTAATAGCACAGGTAGAACATTGTGTACTTGAGCTAATGCCCTGTACCATCAGTAAACTTTTTATAACCTGCTATGTAAAGAAAAATAACTCTTCCCTCAGTAGAAGACATGAACAATACTTTGTAGAATGTTTAAGTCGGTACCATATTTGATAATAAGCTGGTGTTACCCACCTAGAATCACAGAATTATACAAATAGTTAAAGTACAGAGCCACAAAAAAATTACCACTTGCAAAATGTTCACCAACCTCACATTTAATAAAGCAATTCTTCTCTAGTGAAAAGATTCCCCTCATATAGTCATTCCACTTTATTCCTCATGTTTCCTTTGGGTCTTTGTTCAAAATTCACTAAGACCTTTAGGATCATCCATAAAAAAGGGCTGCCCCCATCCCAAATCCAATTCCCCTAACTTAGTTTATTTTCTCCATTGCATTTACCATCTGACATGTTATGTGTTTATTGTCGTTTCCCCTTCATAGAATAGGAGTTCTACAAGGGAAGCAGTAACTGCTTTCTCACTGCTTTAATTCAATCTACATACCTAGAATAAAGCCATACAGGTTCCAGGCTTGATGATCAGATGTTAACTATGGTGACAGTATACTCAAGTGCATGTCTAATGACAAACAAACTCAATTTTTAATTAATTTTTTTTTAATTTTAAGCATATGATTGATCACATTGAATTTTTAAAGCTGGAAGGTGGTTACCCTGACCATAGCTTAAATCTTTGATTTAATTTCCATTAGTGTTGCTTTTAAACTACAATTTATCCATTTTGTATTCATAGTCCTACATTCTGGTTTTGTAATAATAGGGCTGAGACTGCAGATTACGTGGATCCTTTACCAGTTGGCTTGGTGATTGGTTCTATCAAAAAAAAAAGTCTCTGCAGAGTGTGGAAAGCATGAGTATGGGAGAAGGGACTTGTTCCTTTCCATTTGCTTTTTGCTCCTATCAGCATTACCTCAACAGTAATAGCCCATCATCCTGTCTGGCAGCTGCTTCCAGCCAGCCAGCTCCCACTTATTTCACCTTCCAAAAACAATACTTATCACAGCCTCTCAGATGTATCTGCTGCAGTGAGACTGTTCCCGTTTCTCACAGGTGCGGTCTCAAGCTGGATAGGATCTCTCCTCTGAACTTCTCAAGTTCTAACAACCAAACCTTTCCCCGTTGTTTCCCCACCTCTAAAGTGATAACAACTTCCTGCCTAGCAGACAAGTTCACATCTCTGAGTCACCTCAGTGTTCCTCTTTTTTGTTCTGGAAGCTCCTTCCCACAACTCTATCATGTCTCCCTAAATTAGGTTCCTTCAGTTATATTGTTTGGTTTCCATATTCCTCGGGTGATGCTCATTTTTGGTGCCTATTTCCTCAAACCTTCACTTATAAAGGTTATTTTTCTCTGTGTCAAACTGTTCAAAATTACAGAGCCAACACCAATCCATCAATTAAGGTAAATGAAAGCAACAGGACAAATGAGCAAATCTTGTGCTCCTTTGGCAGTAATCTGGATTAGGCAGAGGTAGGTTTGAAAAGAGTATATTTGAAAGTAATTATGTTGACATTTTAGTCATAATATGCAATACTTTTTTGTTGTCGTTGTTGATGTTCTTCATCCAGGTCATGGTAAAGACAATTATAAATTTCTCACTTTAGATGGTTTAAGGTATTTATTTCTCTTATGGACCTTAGCTACACTTGGGAATTATTGTGGGACTGGAAGGTAAGACAGTTATTGGCAATAGAACTGAACTTCTCAAACCTACAATGAAGACAAACATATATTTCACAAATCTATCCAAAGCCTACTCTTTATAGTATACAGCTGTTCTATAGGGGTGGTGGGAGTATAGCTTGAGAAACTGATCTTTAGGCAGGAAAAAGAGCTATACTACATTGTTATAGTAAAATAAATAATAATGTAAGTTAATTTAGCAAAAATGATTTAGCTACTGTATGCTGAATTCTATATTGGTGTTGGGAATGGAAGCACCATGTCCTCAATCCAAATACTAATAGCAATATTCTTGAAAATACTGAAGCGTCCCCAGTAGAAAGAAGAGAAAGGTTTCAAGGTTTGCCTAAAAGAGACTGAGAAAGATTCACAGAAGAAGGGCATTTCATTAGTGACATAGAATGAGTTTTCCATACAAATAGGAGAAAAGCTGAAGAGGAAATAGGGAAATGACAGATGGAAATTTACGGAGACATGACAAAGTATGACGTGTTTTGGAACCACAAACATTTGTATGTGAGTAGCATGCAAATGGAATTAGTGGAAAAGGTTAACAATAAGTAGGCTGGAATTTTTTTAAAACCTTGTAAGGAAGTTTGTGTTTTATCTAATTGAGAACAACTGAAAAGTTGTAAGTAGAGAAATTAAATTGCAAGATTGGATTTGCTTCTGGAGTCTGGATTCCAATTATGAGAAGGCTGTTTCTCTGCTGCTCACCGCTCTACCATCTTTCTGGAAGTCCTAGAGATCAGGAAACTTGCCCAAGTGATCTGAGGACATATTTTGTGCTGTTGTAGCAAGCTTCAGGTATGTTCAGAGAAACTGTTCTGAAGAAAGAAAATTAAAAATGCAGGGTTGGATTACACTAAGCCTTAGATGAATTTGTTTTCACCTCGGTTCTTTCCAGTTGCCCATGCACACTGCTCATTTTTCTCACTTTCCCATACTTGTGCCTCTCATATTTGGTGTTTTGCCTCTTTCTGGACTATACCTGGTATGAAAATATTCTGTCTGCAGCTTCCTAAATATTGTTGTACCTCTTTCAACTAGTTTTGTAACTTTGCTTGATGTTTCAATGAAAGTGCCGGTGTCAAATGTTAAAAAGAAAAGAAAAACATGAAGGTGAAGATGAGTAAATTGTTAGGAGTTTGGGAGAATTATAAGCATTTATTTCATAAGGAATTTATTGTAAAAGGCAGAGCAAATAGAGATCTAAACTTTACAGCATGTGTTTTTGATGGCTGAATGTGCCTGGGGTTATTTCTGCATCCTCTATTCTGTTCTGTTAATCCACATTCATGCACGTCTGTGTGTGTGTGTGTGTGTGTGTGTGCGCGCGCGCGCGCGCGCACGCGCGCGCGTGCATGCACCAGTACTATGCTATCTTTATTACTGTAGCTTTGTAATATAACTTGAAATCTGAATTGTGATACCTCCTGCTTTGTTCTTGTTGCCCAGGACTGCTTTTGCTAGTCTAAGTCTCTTCTGCTTTCCTATGAATTTTAGGATTGTTTTCTCTAGTTCTATAAAGAGTGCTGTTGGTATTTTTATTGGTATTACATTAAATCTATGTATCAGTTTGAGGAGTGCGGTTATTTTGACAATATTTGTTCTCCCTCTTCAGGGACAGGAGATATCTTTCCATTCTCTGATGTCCTCTTCAATCTCCTTTTTCAGAGTAGTAGTATAGTTTTTTGTTTGTTTGTTTGTTTGTTTTTGGTGCTGGGGATCAAACTCAGGGCCTTGTGCTTGTAAGGCAAGCACTCTAATCACTGGGCTAAATCCCCTGCCCCTAGTATAGTTTTCCTACAGAAGACTTTTAGTTCCTTTCTTAGTTAATGCATAAGTTTTAAATTTTTCTTGAAGCTACTATGAATGGCATTATTTTCTTAATTTCTTTTTCAGTGAGTTCATTATTGATGTACAGGAGCACTATTGATTTTTGTGTGTTGACTTTGTATACTGCTACCTTGCTGAATTTGTTTATTAGTTCTAGGTGTCTTTTTCTGGAATTTTTTGCATCTTCTATGTAAGGGATCATGTCATCTGCAAATAAGGATGGTGCGACTCCTTCCTTTTTTGACATGCATGCCTTTTATTCTCTTGCCTGATTCAAGTACTATATTGAACAGGATAATGGACTTAGCCTGTTTCTAACTGCCTCATTTGACTTCTTGGACACCACCCCAGGCCTTTTCCATTTTTGGTCAGTCTCTCTTTTCTCCTTGAGACCCTATAAGACTCCTGGTCCACCACGAAAATCATCCCCATATCCTTTAATATTCCTTACTCGTCAAACTAAATGAAACATAGTCTTGTCTCTTAGAATTTAAGATCTTTTGCATCCTTGTCTGAAAGACTATTTTCCCACTGCCTTCAGATTATGTTGCCTGGAGGTTAACTAATTTTAGGCCATTGTTGTGTAGGCTTCATTCAACAACTCCTCCTTTTTGAACCACTGCTTCTACATGAAGAACTTCACTTTAATACTTTAAGATCTTTCCCACTTCCAGTGAACTTTTGGTTTCAACAAGAATTTCTCATTTAAAAGCTTTTTATAGCTTACCTTCTCTTCTCCTGCAACTTATAATCATTGTTGAATTTATCCTTTATCTTTCAATTTTTGTCTTCTAACACATCTCCAAATCCATTAGGCCCATACTGGCTTTTCCGCCTTCCTATCCAGAATGGACTTTGTGATAAATGTCCTAGTAATGCACTTATCAACTCTTACCTGTTTTGCTAACCCTTCTTTAATAACATTCAGCATTCCTGCTACAGGTCAGATTTGCTTAATAAAATCTCAACAGAATGTCAGCTGTAATTCCTGAAATTTCTTGGCATCAACCTCTTAGGTTCTCAAATTTATTTACCAGTCCTTATATTAAATCTAACTGAAGCCTTTGCAGTGACTACTCCAAATATTCTTTTAGTGTCCACAAACCTTCATCCTCTTTGTTGGCCCATGCAGTCTCATTGGTTAGCATTGCTTTTAATTTTCCTGAAAAAATTGAAGCTTTGTTAGATAGACTACATCAATCACCAATTTAACTTGTCACCTACTCCTTTCAGCAATAATATAAAAGTTCATTGACTGTACCCCTATCTCCAGCCTCTTCACTAATAAGAACCTGTGGATGATTATATCCTCTAAGAGCTGAGGGTGGAAGAGTATAGATACAACTCACTTCTTAAAAATAGATCAAGCACTTTGAGTATTAGAATTCTTTTCATTTTATTTTAATGGCACATTTTAGATATATATATATAGTGATAACATTCATCATAGGGAATTTGTACCCATACATGATATATCTTGCTGCTGCTTTTATTGCCATTCCCTCCCCTCACGTCAACTCCTCCTCCCTCCTTATTTACAAAAGTTTTGTTTCCATTTTTTTCCTTCTATTCCATCTCACTCCAGAAAGAATGGCTATTATCAATAAATCAGCCAATAACAAATCCTGGAGCGGCTGCCATGAAAAAGGAACCTTCTCCACTGTTGGTGGGAATGTAGACTGGAGTAACCACTGTGGAAATCAGGGTGGATAGTCCTCAAAAAACAAGGACTAGAGGTTCCATTTGACCCAGCTATTCTTCTTGGTATCTTCCGAAAAGAATTAAAAGCATCATACTGCAGCGATACATGCACACCCATGTTTATAGCAGCACAGTTTGTAATAGCCAAATCTTGGAAACAGCCCAAATGCCCATCAAGTGATGAATGCATAAAGATATGTTTTTTTATAAAATGAAAAAAAATGAAATACTTAGGAATCTATCTAACAAAACAAGTAAAAGATCTTTTCATTGAAAACTACAGTACTCTAAAAAAGGAAATTGAAAGGGATTTCAGACAATGGGAAGCTATCCCATGTTCATGGGTGGGAAGATATCCCATGTTCGTGGGTAGGAAGAACCAACATAGTGAAAATGGCCATACTTCCTAAATGACTATACAGATTTAATGCAATTCCAATCAAAATTCCAATAACATACTTCACAGAATTGGAAAAGGCAATCATGAAATTTGTCTGGAACCAGAAGAGACCAGGAATAGCAAAAACAATTCTGGGCAACAGGAATAAAACAGGGGGCATCACAGTCCCTGACTTGAAAGTATGTTATAAAACTTCTGTGATAAAAACAGCATGGTATTGGCACAAAGACAGACCTGAGGACCAATGGAACAGGCTAGAAGATGCAGAAATAACTTCAAACACACTCAAATATCTCATCTTCGACAAAGGAGCCAAACACCCTCACTGGAAGAAAGATAGCCTCTTTAATAAATGGTGCTGGACAAATTGGCTTACCACATGCCAAAAACTAAAACTAGATACGGGTCTCTCACCATGTACTAAATTAAGATTGAAGTGGATCAAAGATCTAAACATTAAAGCAGAAACTATAAATCTCCTGGAGAATAAAATAGGAAGAACTCTTGAAGACATAGGGGTTGGAAAAAAATTTATGACTAAAACTCAGACTGCACGGGAAACAATACAAGGAATCAATGCTTGGGACCACATCCTATTAAGAGGCTTTTGCACAACAAAAGAAATTACTAGTAGAGTAGGGCGAAAAAATCACAAACTGGGAGAAAATTTTTGCCGGCTGTCCCTCAGATAAAGGTCTAACATCCAGAATATATAAAGAACTCAAAAAAATCAAACCCCCCAAATTTAAAGACCCTATCCAAAAATGGGCATCTGAAATGAATAAACATTTCTCAGATGAAGAAATAAAAATAGCAAATAAATATATGAAAAAATGTTCAACATCATTGGTCATTCGAGAGATGCAGATCAAAACAACACTAAGATACCATCTCACTCCAGAAAGAATAGCTATTATGAAGAAATCAACCAATAACAAGTGCTGGCGGGGCTGCGGGGAAAAAGGAACCCTCCTGCACTGTTGGTGGGAATGCAGACTGGTCCAACCACTGTGGAAATCAGTGTGGAGATTCCTCAGAAAACTACAACTTGAGGTTCCATTTGACCTGGCTATTCCTCTGCTTGGTATCTTCCCAGAAGAATTAAAATCATCATATATGCCCAACCATGTTCATAGCAGCACAATTTGTAATAGCTAAGTCTTGGAAACAACCCAAATGCCCAACAACTGATGAATGGCTAAAGAAGATGTGGTTTTTCTACACAACGGAGTACTACACCACCATAAAAAGGATAGAGTCATTTGTATGTAAATGGATAGAGTCAATAGTATGTTCCTTGAGAACATACTATTAAGTGAAATAAATCAGACATTTATCAGTTCACATTGAATTGTTTCTCTGATATGAGAAACCATAAGTGTAAAGACAAAGGGGTATAATAGATATTTTGTTAAAAAAAAAAGGAGATAGTATTCAAAAGAGAGGAGAACTAGATAGGAAAAGGGGGATAGAGAAGAAGGTTAAAAGAAAAGTAAGATGAAAGGGAAAAGTAAGATGATGTAAATAAACTTGTTGCAAATAGAGAGGGGTGGGTGAATGGAAGGGAGGAGAGGGGAAGAGGGAGAAAGCCAAGATACATCATGTACAAAATAACCATGTTGATTATGATCATTATGTATATAATGTACCTATACATGTTCTTGGTAAAAATAAAAAAATTAAAAAAAATAAATATGAGAGATGAAGAGGTTAAATCATGGCTATTTGCAGGCAATAAAATTATGAATGTGAAAATCCTGACAATTAATTAAAACCAATTAAAATCAGGGAGAATTCTGTGACTGACTACAAATTTAAAGAAATTAGTAGGCTTCATATATTGAGTTGTTTGAAGACCTAATAAAAGATAAGGTCCACTTATGATAGCAATAAAAAATAATAAAATACATAACAAATAATGAGAAGTAAGTATAATCTACATAAAAACTTTATAACAAATGTCATAAAGTTGATAGGGAAAACCATAAGATTTTTTTTTTACAATATTGAAGTAGAGAAGAAATTTCTAAGTATATCAAGAAAATCTGATGACATCAAACTATAACCGGAGTAAATTTCATGATTCAAAATTTTATGTATGGCCAAAAAATTTGCAACACATATTACAAAAGATGTTTTTGTTTTTCTAAACATTTGAAGATGCTCATATAAGTCAAATGCTAATTAAAGTTATATTACGAGGTCAGCAAAACACTTTGTGATGGTTTTCTTTTGGATGAGTATTGTTACTCTAATACATTTTTGGTAGGATAATTGGCAATATCAAAATTACAAATGCATTTATCCTTTAAGCCTGTAACCCAACTACTGGTAGTTTAACCTGCAGATATATTTTTACATATATGCAATAATATAAAAATTAGTAACTGCAATGTTGTTTATAATAGTAAAGTCTGGAGATAATTGCAATGTCCATCAGTAAGTCCAGATTAAATTATAGGACCTTAATAGTTTATGCGATGCAGTTATTAAAGAATGAGCCAATACTTTATGAATTGGTATTATCTCTAAAATAAAATTTTAAATAAGAAAAGCAGGATATGTAACAATATACAAAGTACATTTTTTTAAACTCGAGAAAAATACTTTTATCTATTTAGCTGTGTGTGTATATGATATCTCTGGTGGTACATGTCTTTAGGATAGGATAGGTGACTGGGTCCAGGAATAGAAATATTTCATCACGTTCCCTTTTGTAATTTCTGAAATTTAGCCTTTCAACTACTTACGCAAAATAATTAATACTTGAGAACAAAAAGCATGTGTGTTTCCTAGAAACATACGGGAGAATAGAGTGCACAGAATATATGGCACGACAGTGCCTAAATAATAAGAGGAAACACTTCCTCCATTATTAAAAGTCAGAAAGAAGAGAGATTAAAAAAATGTAGCATCAATTTGGTCCAGGAGCTTTAAATATTGAGGAAATATTCCACATGAAGCTTTTTTTTAACCCTCTTGATGTTGGGAGAGCATACATATAGCGAGGATAGAGTCTGAGAAGAGTAGAATATTCAAATTATGAGACTATAAAGACTGAATTGACCACAGCAAGACAAAATTTCAAGGCAGTTGGCAGGAGAGGTTAAGCATTCATGCCTGCTTGGTTTTCTGATACTTCTCCATCAGTGCTTAGCTGGTTGGGATGAGGCAAAAAAGTTAATGTAAGTGAGATGTTTAACTTTGCACTTTTCTTGCTGAAAGGAGGACTTCAGGACAAGATGACCTCTGTGAGTGGAAGGACACCCTAAGAATGTGTGATTAAACTGCCATGAAATGTCATCCTGGTAGGGAAAACTACCATTTTGCTATTTGTCACCATCTGTCACATGGAGACAAGAACAAATTTGCCAGGATTTGCTTACACAGAATCAACACAAATTCTATTTGATTTTCTTAATCTCTCAGAAGTTGTATTAGATCCTCACAAACTGTCTATGCTCTCTCTATAAAAACTATAAACAAGTTGTTAGCTTAGTACAAAATCTTTTTTATTTTTACTTACCATTCATGTTAGAATCTATTTTAAGAGTTTAAAAAAAAACTTTGAAAAGAATAGTATACTAAACTGAAATTTTTAAGTATTCCAAATTTTTAAGCCAAATATAGAACTATATCCTGAACCATGTTGATTTACAATCATTAAAAGTTAAGAGTAGAAAAACTTGTATATCTGCTGTTCTTGACATATTAACTGTTTAAACAACTGAAACATGGTGAATAGCACATTATTAATTTTAATATTTTTACCTTAAATGTAGCACTTCGATCCTGCACACTAGAACTGCTTTTTAAAACCCTAATTTTTCAGATTGAAAATAAGTATAATTTCTCAGGGGAATACCTTTCAGACATGGCTCGGGACTTTCTATGTTTTTCTATCACTTCTTCATTTTATTAGGTTTTTAAAAATTTTTAGATTTTTATTAGTAGATGTTTGAAGCACAGATCATAGAAGGGAGTCAATAAATTTACATAGCATATCTTTATTCTTTCACTTCCCCGTCTTCCCCCCACCCCCACCCTTCATCTCTTGGTCTCTTTCCAATTTACAAAAGATTTATCACTTAAAATTATACATGAGAAGACACACTAGGTTATTTTTATGATGATAGCAGAGCCTCCTATTGAAAATGAAGGTAACATTTATTTCCTGAAAGTCTATTGCTCCAAATCTATTTAGGAAGCTCTGACTTCCATACTGATGCCTTTGGAGGTAGTTCCTTGTCAGTGCCTAAGCAATATTTCCCACAGAAATCTTAAAGTAGTATCAGTAAAAAGACTTTCTCTTCATTGTAGTCATTGGAAAAGGTATTTTCTTTGTGTTGAGCTTGGAGGAAGGACTTGATTGATAGGCCTTTTATAATTAAGTTTTAGTTCTCTTAAAATAGATAATCTTCAGCAATGGGCTGATAGTTCTATATGTATTTGTATGGGGAAATATAAGCTGTATGTTCTTAAAATGACAAAAATTCTTTAGCTTTTCACACAGGTACAACGGAAAAGAGCCACTGTGCTGAATAGGACCCGTACTGTGAAAAATTATAAAAATAAGGCATTTTTACTTTAAAATTATGTAACTAAACAGTAAACAACTAACACCAACCATGCTTAAAATACAAGCCATTTCATATCCTTGTAGCAGTACAAGAGCAACACTATTTATAAAGTTAAAAACAGAGTCTTGAAATGTGAGTAGAACCTTTATTTCTGAATATAATAAGACCAATGTACTTTTTGAATCAGAGAATTCTTAGGTTCAAAGGGTTCAGCCTTTTTCTATTTTATGCACAAGGAAACTTAGGCTTCTGAAAGAGAAAATACTTCTTTTCTTACTCATTTTTAGGTTCATGGTTGGGACCTATAAGAAAAGACAGATAAGTAAAGAAGTATGTAAATTTATTTCATATAAATTTTATGTGACATAGGACCCTTCATGAGAAAATGAAGGCCCAAAGAAATAGATAAACCTGTGTATATTTTATGCTACATTTGATGGACAGTGGATAGTTGTACCAAAGAATGATTAGTCAGGGGGGTAAATGGTAATAAACTAGGAGGAATTTAACAGGCTTTTTTGTTCAGATTCTTTTCTGTGTCTCTTGTGTCTTCACAGGTAAGGAAGTCCTCCAGGTATGAAGACTCACTCTCTCTCTCTCTCTCTCTCTCTCTCTCTCTCTCTCTCTCTCTCTCTCTCTCTCTCTCTCTCTCTCTCTCTCTCTCTCTCTCTCTCTCTCTCTCTCTCTCTCTCTCTCTCTCTCTCTCTCTCTCTCTCTCTCTCTCTCTCTCTCTCTCTTGCTCTCTCTCGCTCTCTCTCGCTCTCTCTCGCTCTCTCTCGCTCTCGCTCTCGCTCTCTCGCTCTCTCGCTCTCTCGCTCTCTCGCTCTCTCGCTCCCTCTCTCTCTTTCCTGCTTCTATTGTTTTCCTAAATGCCAAGGTGCCATATTTGGGGTAGTGTATCCTGAATGCCATGATTTGCAAGTTCTCAGCTTATTAAGGGACTTCTATCTTCTTTCTTTTGCAGCCTTCTTTTGGAAAGATGCTTATGGTATAAATGTGTCTATGAGACTGTGAATCTTGCTTTAATGGAGTTTGCTTCTGCAGATATTAATCAACAAGTACCTCAAAACCATGTTAAAAGTTCAGATATATCTACTGTTCTGCTCTGAAGGTGAGATCCTACACTGAGTTCCCAGAGAAAACTAGGATGGAATGAGGTTTTAATTAGATTCCCTGAAGTGAGGTGGCAGTAAGTATGACTGTCCAGTTGTTATTTTAAACTGAAATTTTATTTAATTTTTTAAATTGAACCAAGAAGACTTATTGGTACATTTTAGATATACATTCATCACAGTTAATTTGTAACTGTACATGATATATCTTGGTTGTTTTCCCCCTTCCTCACCCCTCCCTTCAACTCTTCTTCCCCATATAATAGATATTGTGAAAAAGAACAAAAATAGTCAAATAGGAAGGAGAATTAGGAAGGGGGGAAGGGAAAGGAAGGGAAAAGGAAAAGAAAAAGAGAAAAATATGGAAAAGTAAATAAAGCAGTTGACATTTTAATGTGTGACACCTTTGTCATTCCCTGGGGCAGGCCTCAGGGGCTCTCTAACTCACAGTATGGGCTCAAGGTGTGACACAACAGCAAGACTGTGGGCTTTGTTATCAGAAGACCACATTTTGAAGTTTAGTTTCCTTCCTCATTAATTCTTTATTGAGTACATTGCTTAAATTGCTTTTTTTTTCTTGAAATAGGTATAATACCTATATCAAAGGTATGGTTTGAAAATCAGGTGAGCTATATACATAGCTTATCAGAAAAATCTGGCATCCTATAAAAAATAAAATATGAGGTACAATTCTAGGCATGTTGTTTAGAATGCCTGGAATCATTTGCAATTATTTTTCAGATACTGATAATTATTATTTTCTCTGAGATGTCTCATACATATATGTATATATGTATGTATATGTATGTATATATGTATGTATGTATATGTATATATGTATATATATGCCTTGTAAAAAATGAGAATGTAAATTATAAATGTGTGGTCTTGTTAATTCAGTAATTTCATTAGGGTCAGGCCCAATTTGGCCTCCTTGAGGTTCACAACATTCCATGGATATATAACAAAATTCTGAAGTTTAAAAAGATAGTTTCTTGGGGCTGGAGATTTAGCTCAGTGGTTAGAGTGTTTGCCTAGCAAGCACAAGGCCCTGAGTTCGATCCCTGGAACCAAAAAAATAGATAAATAAATAAAAGAGATAGTTTCTAGAAAAATTATTCCTTCATGTTTTTAATGTTTTGTTTCCCCATTACATTGCTTTTAATAATGACAAAGTTCTAATCAAAAAAGAGTTTGAGTCTGTTTATCATATTTATCAGACTCCCTCTCTCATTCAGGTTGGAGATTTTTATCTCTTTCATACATATATAACAGAAGGTGTATCTGGCCCACTGCTTTTTTCTATACTCTGCTATTTTAGTAAGCCCCACTTCTATCAAATAATAAGGTATTTTATTTGAGGTCTTCTCTCATTGCTAGAAAAATGCTAGTTTACAGGATGAAATTGGTTTCAATCCTAGAAAAATGAATATCTTTAAGCTCAAAAAAGTATTCACACTTTTCCATAACATTTGTTTTACAGATATGTAGGAATACGCAGAGGTATTTTTGTATCAAAAGACTTAGGAGAACAATTTGTCCAGAACACCTAGCATCATCTGCAATTATTTTTCAGGTATGTGTTATTCCCTCTGAGATGTTTTCCTAACCCTCTAGTATAAATTTTGTAGCCCTGTTATTTCTTCACATAGCAAATATTTATTTGATTTAATATCTAACTCACAAGAATAGAAGCTTCATTAAGACAATTTGTATTTTGTTGACTACCATGTTACATATTCTTCATTTAGTTAATAATACAGATGTATACCATGAATATTTGTTAAAAGAAAAAATGGTAAAACAAAGAAGTGATAATACTTTTAACGAATACATTCCATATTTACTCACGTATTTTCCCCTTCCATAAAATAAGAGGTAGTAAGAAAGAAAAAGAGAGGAAAAAGAGAGCAATTTAAAAGGTATTCTTGCCCCTGAGATTCTTGCTTATTTTCCAGTTTCAGATTGCAAACCTGAAAATCTGGTAAGAAAGTGGTGTCAGGGAAAAGTAACTAAGACAGACAGTTCTTGGAAATCCAGTTTACTTGCCCGGTGTGTGTGGGAATATTAGAAATACCATTTCACCTCTTTGTGCGAAAGTCAAAGAGAGAAAAAGCAAATGAGAAAGCCAGTAAGAGGCATATGGGAAGCAGGTGGAGAGGTGTGTGCTGATTCTGCCCTCCCTTGCCTTTGTGGAGGGCAGGAAGATCCGGTAGTGTTGCTTTCATTCTCTCTTGTCAGCTTCTTGTGTCTGCCTTGCTGAAGACAGGGGCATATTCTACTTCATACAAAGTGTTCCCCAAAGAAAGGTGATGCTGCTAACTGTGAAACTGATTGATGCTTTTGAAGCTCCCACCTATCCTGTCCTGGTAGTTGTAGTTATTATCTTGAAAAAAAATATATATATATGTCCTGTGAAGCAACATTTTTTTTCTTCTTAAAGTTCATGTGCTTTTGCATGTATATTGGTCATTGTGGAATAAATAGGATTAATACTATTTTTGTAAATTTGTTTTCTAATGATGTAAATCATAATTCTGAATTATTCTATCTTTCTAAAATAAATAATTTCAGATGTGTTAATCATTAATGGGTTCTTCTTTAAATAATGGTTTTCAAATATTTAAGAATTATACCTCCAATTTTTTTTTTTTTTTTTTTTGGTGGTGCCGGGGATTGAACTCAGGGCCTTGTGCTTGCAAGGCAAGCACTCTAATCACTGAGCTAAATCCCCAGCCCCAAAGAACAAAGTTGGAGGTTTTATACACTTTATTTTTTTTTTTGGTGGTGCCGGGGATTGAACTCAGGGCCTTGTGCTTCCAAGGCAAGCACTCTAATCACTGAGCTAAATCCCCAGCCCTACCTCCAATTTTTTTTATAGGATAGTGGATCTGTTACATGACCCAAATATTAAAATACTTGGTATTTGAGCCATACCTTTATTTGTAAGAATTCTCGCCGCATTTTTTGGCTTGGGGAATAATTAGGAAAATACGCATATCCAAAGGCCTTTTCACAAGGTAAGACAGTGACCTATTGTGACACTAATCTCTGCAATCCAAAGAGGTGCATGGAAGAGTTACAGCCAGAAGCCAGGAGTTGCCTGCTGGCCACAGAGCAGTAATTCAGGTACTGGCTGTTTGTTTTTCCTCAGACCTGAAAGTATATTGCAAAGAAGTCTCCCTTGTATGATGAAGAACACAAACCAGGGGGTTGAGGCAAGTACAAAAAAAAGAGTAATTTACCAGACTTCTCAATGCCTTACTTGTCCCAGACCTCACAAGGCAGAAAAAAAGATGAGCTCTTATTATCCCAGTTGAGAGAGATAAAATAGCCATGAAGAAGCTATTTCGTTTGTACAAAAAAAAAAAAGAAAAAAGATCTAAAACTATAGTCACCTGAAATTGGAACAGTGGCTCTAACAGCCATTTACAACTCTAAGAGCACTAGAAACATGTAGAACTTTAAAACAGAGTATTCGTGCCAATATGTACATTCTGTTAAATGAAACCCCCTAGAGACATAGTTGGGTGGAGGGTGGAAAATCTAGGCAAGTTGGCTTGCAGAACATGAGACCTCATGACAGCTTCGTAATAAAGGACATAAAGGAAAAGCCTAGAAATCACTTTCTGGGTGAGCTGCCCATTAATTTCCAGTGGCATGCTGGATCAAATATATTCTGCTTACTTTGCTTTATAGTTAAGAGGAAGTGGAAAAAAGGACAAGAGCCAGATACTACCACCTTTTTCTCTCATACACAGTACCACACACACACACACACACACACACATACACGCACACACACACACACACACACACGTATTTACTGACAGTGGAATAAGAATCTGT
Organism: Hystrix cristata; assembly: GCA_004026905.1. NCBI lineage: Eukaryota > Metazoa > Chordata > Mammalia > Rodentia > Hystricidae > Hystrix > Hystrix cristata. The sequence goes on from PVJO010000202.1 coordinate 280,238, forward strand.
AAGGGACTGTAGAAATTAGCCCATTCAACCTGTTTGCTTTACATTGGCATGGGCCAAGGGCATGCAGAATGTAATCAACTGACCTAAGGTAACTTGATGTGAAAGGGAGGATGCTGTCCAATTCAGGATGAATGGGCTGAAATCTAGGACCTATCAGTAAAGAGTTTCAGGAAATCAACTAGCTCTTTGAGCCTTAGTTTCTTCATTTCAAAATGAAGAGTTTGCTTTATCATAATAGCTCTCAAAGAGGGCTGGATGGGTGCAGGCTTCACCAGTGAGACCTACTGGAAAAGGACAAGTTAACTTCTTGAATTTTAATACTCCCAACATTCCACACCCATGGCATTACAAAGCCAGGGTCCATATATGCTCTCGTTGACTTTCTTGTGGATGTACAGAAACTTTATTTCAGAAACTTAATAAGGAAGAAGAGAAGGAGGAGAAACTTTGGGAGTGTTAGTCGAGAACAAACACGAAGGACAAGTCAACTTCTTGCTTTACCCCCATGACATTGTGATTACATTACTATAAAAACTCAATTTCTGGGTCAGTTTACCTACTGTGACCATAAGGACCCAAGCAAATCACTACATAACCAATGTAGCTTTAGAGATCCATATTTATTTCCTAGGGAGTTCAAATTGATGATGACATAGCTTGTTTTGGCAGACTTGTGTATATGTTGTCTAACCATTCATCTTAGAATGGGTGAGTGCACAATGTAATACATGTTCTAGAGCAGTACCCTTTTCGGGGACAAAGGCCTGTTTCCCACAGAATGCCTATGACCAACAGGTCAAATTTCAGCAGAAAATGCTAACAAGCAATATTTCATTTCAAGTAATTCCTCTTAAACATTATTTTTTTAATTTTTACTGATTTTAATTGATTTTTAACATAGTCTCATTTTTTTCAGAAGAAAACATAATATTCACTCTAAATCTGGGTTGACATCTAGTTACTTGTGCCCTTTGAAGAATGTATTTCCAATACAGGTTCAATATGGGAATAAATTGACAATATGATTTTGCAGCCTCAAATAGGTTACTAGTGGATTTCTCTACCAGTGTAATTATTTTAAAAATAATCAATAGACTTTATTTTTTGAACAGTTTTATGTTTTCATAAAAATTTATCACAAAAACAATTTCCATCCTTCTCCAATTTTCTCCTATTATTAACATCTTGCATATGTGGTACATTTGGTACAACTGATGAGTCAATATCTGAAGTTTATAGTTCACATTTGGGTTCACTCTTTGTGTTGTACAAACCATGGTTTTTTACATGTATATCAAAATCTTTCTTTTTTGTCGTTACGGACACAGTAAAGTGATTAGGCTAAATAAACTGACGTTATAGCAGCAAGATATGTCTTATGTAAAAGTGCCTACTTACAAAGATTTTCCACTGCCTGCCTACTAGACACTGCCAAATGTATATTTCACCTTATCCATCACATTTAAAATTCAAATTTATTATCTTCTCCCACATGAAAAATCCTCCAATTGTCTAGTTCTCTCAGTGGTACATCCTTGCCACTATTCAGAGTAGCACCTGGTTTTTCTGCTGAGGGCACAATGGTGCAATTATTGTTTATGTGATTATGAGTGTTATTAAGTTTGTCGGTTGGGTTTGCCTTTGCCTGTCTGCTACAATCCCAAAACAATGAAATTTAGTGACATTTACGTGAGATTAATACCCAGAAAACCCAGATGCTGATCTTAACCTTGACATTAACTAAACATGAAGCTTCAAATATAATCCTTTACCATTCTGAGCTTCTGTTTCTTACAAAATAGGGGACATGAGTTTGGGTGATCTTTCCAGCTCTAAAGTACTAGTTTTTTATTCTCTTTCCTATCCTGGTGACTTTTCGTTTTTGTCTTCACTTTCTTTCCATTTTGCATTCATCAGGCAGGTCAGTTTGTCTCACATGTATGTTAGAATAATCTTACGCGGATTAATCTGTCTGGTATCAGGCTCTTTCCTACTTCAAATTATCACATATCGCACAAGTTCATCTCCCTGAAACACTAGTTTTTTTAAATCAATGTACACTCATGTGCAAAATATTGAGTAGTTTTCTAGTACCTGCCATACCAAGCATCAAATATTAGTTCATTTTCTTCTCCTTGGGCAGAAGTTACAAACGTAAATGCCCACACAGCCCGAGCATGCACGGTAAAGTGAAGCCAACTGGATGGGTCTTACAGCCGATCAGAGAGAATGTTTCTTAATGTAAAAGAGGTTGCTGAAACTTGGCTTCCTCAGCTGACTGTCATGTAGGAAAGCAGCCAGCCTTTTCAACAGCTTGAGAGAAAAGAAATTTAGTATTTCATTGCAAAACATTCCAATTTTTGAATGGCGACAACTAAATCATCCTTTGCTAATTCAGCTTCAATCTTGGTAAATCTCACATATTCTTATCCAACCCATTCTTCTTTTACTTTTAAATTTCTATCATCTTGTCTGTGCCTTCAGACTGTCTCTAAACTGCGATTTTATTTGGTGTGCTTTATCTCGTCCCCTTTCTTTGTCTCTCTCCTTGTCTCTAATCCACCTGTCTACCTCCTGACTCCCTCCTCTTGCACAGTGGAGTTTAGCTCTACAGCAGATGTTTGATATCCACAGTGGGTGTATGAAAATATACCCCACGAGGAAATGCAATGATTTTCCCAAAAAATCTTAGAAAATTCTCACAAGACTAACTCAATGGAATACAGTCTTACTTCTCAGTAAGATCCTGTTATCAATTCTTTCTGATTAACAAGGTGATGTTGTGTTAGAAGTAAGTATGAGTTGCAGTTAAGACAAGAGGCTGAGGTCAAAACTGCAATTACTGCTCAGGTTTCACATTGTAAAACAGATTTAAGTGCTGACTAAAGTGTTCTTTGTAAGGTGAAATTAGTATAAAACCTCAAAAAAATCCATTATTTTAGAGCTTTGGGCTATTATGTGATGATCAGTGATGAGTTACAGCTTTTCTTGTGCAAAGCAACAGTGTTGTAGTAGCTCCAATTATAAATATTCAGAGGTCTAAGATCCGTCCGTAGAGGAGAACACAAGAAGGTATATATTAACCTAATAATTTCTGTCATTGATACAGGAAAATATTTCATATATATTAACTTCTCATTACATTTCTGTGATTTCCCACAGTGCTTACATGTATTTTAACAGGTTACATATAACTTGCTGTAACTCTGGATAGTTGGAAAAGTAGGTATCATTTCTTCTTTAAAAGTAGAACAGTAAGACTCAGTGAAGTGATGAATTGAAGCTAAATAGACAGTGTATAGATCCAGATCTTAGTCCGGGGCCAGCTTCACAGGTTGTGATCCATGCAGTGGCACCAAGCCCTGCACATAAAAAAAAGCTTGTGCCTCATTAAATGGTCTACTGCCAACATTTTGAAATTCTTGATAATTTATTAACAAAGGGCCCTACATTTTTGTTTTGTACTGTGCCCTGAAAATATGTAGCCAATCTCACCTCAAAACAAAATCTTGTTTCCATGTAATATGTACATTTCTTTCATTCTCTTAAGAATTCTTAAAATGTTTATTCTTTATATGGGTGTGGTGGGATTATTGTCATCAGTTTGAGCAGGAACGCCCAGCTGGACTGAGTTGGTCTGGTTCTGGGCATAGAAGAGTCACCTGAGGATTACTGCCGACACAACATAAAGGAGAACAGGAGCAGAAGAGTGCCAGCTATTTCCCGGGAGAAGCTCTGTTGAGGCTGATTCTCCCAAAGGGAACTGGGCTGTTCTCCTCCCAGAAGGAGCTCGGAGCCTTGCTGTCATCAAGGATGACTGCTGTTCACTTCAGAGGGCTCTGGTCTCCATCTCTGCTATGAGCATCGAGTCCTGGCTCCAGTAAAGATTGCTTCAACATTCTAGTGTAGACACAGATGTACATGGGACACTGCCGTGGGCTCCCAGCCCTTGATTGAATCTTTTGGGTCTCTGGTCCATAGACAGACATTCTGCACTCTTCTTGTATTTGGCTTGTGTGGGTGAATGTTGTAATGTGTAAATGTCCTGTATTAAATCTGCTCTCCGGCAAACCATTGACTAGAAAAGCAACTGATACAATGGGGATGTCAAACTAGATCACGACATGTTTAATACATTACCTTTAAGTTTATTCACAGACATTCATCTATTATCTTTAGAAGACACAAAGAAGACCTTTCAAAACTCTGGTGAAAATAATTTTTCCCCCTAGAATTCTATACTTATCCAAAGAATAGAGTGTGATAGTAAAGAGAAGGAAAATATCTAGGTCATCAGAATAAGGAAATTTTCTTCTAGCAATACAGAGGAATAAAATCAGGGAATAGAAAGAAATGAAACCCAGGAAGTAGTGACTATAACCCAGAAAGGTAGCTCCAGGTCAGCTGTGGAGCAGCCTGGAGTACAACAGCCCCAAATGGAAAGGGTAGTTGAAAGCGAATATTTCCGTGGTTGGAGTGGGAGACAGAGGATTCATTCAATAAATACTTGGTATGATGGACTTCAGCAAAACAAGGATAGCTGTGATGAAGAAGCAATTGAAAAAATAAAATTATTACAAAGTCCAGGAATAAAACCTAAGGACTGGGTAAAAAAGCAAAGTAAGTATATTATAGCATTTGTGAAGTACAAACTACTTGACTTTGTAGTGGAAATTTATATAGACTCAAAATATAAACAACACTAGGTTATTTCACACACACACACACACATATATATGGTGGTTGTTTTGGAAAAGCTAAATCCTCATTTAGCAGAGAAGGACAATAAATAGTATCTAACATTGTAAATCAAGAATAGCATTATAAATATGTCAGGTATAAATACAGAAGCTTTTAGTTAGAAAGAGCTTGTCTAAGGAGAACAGATGTTGGGGTGGGGTGATATGCAGTAAGAAATGACTAATATAGTTCTTTCAGTACTATTTTTTGTAAGCATGTGTATATATTACTTTTATATAAAATTATTTTTTAAAAAAATATATTTTTCAAAGTTGGAATTCCATACCAGCTATCAAAATGATGTATGGGAACAGGCTGTCTACATTGTGATCTGTTCAGTTGACTTTGATAGATTCAGTTGAAGGCTTTATTTCGTGAGCTAGCCTATGTAGTTTTTAGTCCATGTGTGCTAAACTGATGGAGGTGTTTTAAAACTTTATTATCTAATGCCTATAAAGAGATTTCAGGTATTTAGATGAAAGATTTAGTCAACGTTGAAGCTATTTTTTCTAACGAGAAATTTTAAGGTACATTTAGTTACAACTTCTATTTGACACCAAATGACAAGGAGACATAGAAAACTGAACATTAGGAACTACCACTGTGACATTCTATTACAGTCTTCTTTGCCTTTAAAACTTCATATATTTTTGAAATCAAAAGAAAATTAGCATTTTACCCTTCCTAGAGATCATCAAAATGGGGGAAAAATATACATGACAAAGTAAAATCATGCTTTATATGTAATGAAAATGTACTCGGATGATATCTAACGGATTAAAAAGTTAAATGATTTGAACATCGTCTGTTATCAGATGATGTTAAAGAAAGAAAGAGAAGAAGCCAGGCATAGTGGCACATGCCTGTAATCCCAGCACTTTAGGAGGCTGAGGCAAAGAGAAATGCAGTTTTGAGTCCAGCCTGGTCAGTTTAGTGACTTGGCAAAACTCTGTCTCAAAATAAAAAATAAAAGGACTGGGAATGTAGCTCATTGTGTAGGCCCTGGGTTCAATGTCCAATACCAGCAAAACAAAACAAACAAACAAAAAAAGAAAGATAAGAATGTTGAAAAAAAAAAGAATGTTGTAATATAAAACTTTAAATAACATTTACTAACATCTACTACAAACCAGACCTTGTTGCTAGCTTCTTTAAATACATAATTTCTTCCAGTCCATCTCATTTTCATGGTGCAGATTAAAAAAAGGAGTTTCTGAAATATCAAATTACTTGTTCAAAATTACACAGGTAGTGTGCTAAATTCATGGTTTAAAAACATGGAATCTAAGTGTTTACACAGTTCAATATGCTATGAGATTTTCAGACAAAGCATATAAGGCAAAAATGAATATAATGAAAGAGATGATACTAACGGGGTACAGTGACAGCTGTCTCAAATTGCTACCAAATTAAAAAGAGTTGGTGACACTTTCTTAGTTAAATTGAAAAGCAGAGCTTAAAGCTGGCAAATAAAGCTGGCAAAGATTTATACTCGGGCTTTTGTTACATAGTAGGAAGAATAGACAAGAAAGTGGGACAGGACAATGGGATAAATTGAGAGAATAGAACTGAAGAACCAAACTGAGCATGGTGGCACACACCTTAGAAGTCTGAGGCAGCAGGATCTCAGTGAATTCGAGGCCAGTGTGGGCTACATAGTTCAAGATCAGCCTTAACACACAGTGAGACGCTGTCTCAAAAAAACAAAAACAAACAAAACAAAACAAAAGGATCTGAAGAACCAGGGAGACAGGTAGAGCAGCTAGATGAAGATACCACGCTCAGTAGTCAGCATTATAGTATCTAGAGGGGTTGATGTTCACATCAAGTGTTTATGTTAGGGTATAATCTAGGATTTTACTCTGGAGCTCTAGCTTGGTTTAAGTGTGAAACATGGCAAGGAAGGAGGGTTTTTTTGTTTTTTTTTTGTTGTTGTTTTTTGTTCTGGGATTAAAACTAGTTTTGTCCAACAAGTTAGGAAACACTGGAGGGAAGATGGATCAAGTGGAAATTAATTTTGAATTTTGAGAATCTTATTTTTTTCTTCTTGCAATACTTACAGATAATCTCCCCTTCTGGCTCACTACCATGTCAGGCACTCACATTTTCCTACATCCTGCAGTAACAGCTATAGTAAGATGTATGATTTCCCAAGAAGGCTCAGTCATGTACTAAATACATTTCTCGAACTCCTACTATGGACCAGACAATATGCTATGTACTAGAGATACCTTGATGAACAAGACCAGCAAGCTGCCCAGTATCACAGTGATTATGTTCCTTAGTTTCATTCAAGGAATCTGCTACATGAATCACACTGAAGTTCTCCCCACATCTTGGATTCAGTGCTAGTATGTGGAAAGAAGAAAATTTGATAGGCTTATTTCATGTCAATTATACCTTTTAAGAGTTATTCGTTAAAATGTAATGGCTACATTCCTCTACCTTTTGAATCAATCTAGAATCTTCGATAAGCTATGATTTCAGTGGAAAATCCCTTGGGTTAATTATAGATTTTTGTAAGAGTACAGTAGTCCTATTCCTTTCCACAATGATGTGCTTTTCAAATATATCGTCCATGATGAACCTATACCCAATTGAAAATAATATACTGTGGTTCCTAATTGTCATATGGCTGTTCTATTTTTTTTTTAATTTTATTTTAAACCAAGAACATGTATTGGTACATTCTACATACAATGGTCACATTCATTACATTAATTCTGTACCTATACATGATGTATCTTGGTTCTCCCCCTTCTCCCCCCCTCCCCTCTGCACCCTCCCTCCCTATTTACAGCAGGTTCATTTATCATTTTCCATATTTTCCCTTTCCCCTCTT